>CP142453.1:115090000-115355000 GCA_038049695.1 Cinnamomum chago | reverse complement strand
ATATATGTATCCTGATTACCCATTTCTTGTATCCATGTACAATCCAGTATCTCTACTTGTACATCAAAGCGCACAGCAGATATTTTGACTTGGTGAGTCTACCTAGCCATGGGACTCAACAAAGTCAACTTGGCCGCACACACCAATTCAAATTAGGAAACTTTCTTTAGCTCCTTTCAAGAATGCATACAAATGAAGTGGAAATTGTGACTTGAACTTGCAACCATGCTCTCGCACATGCATACGTGTGCATCATGTGGTACAATGCATTATGTTGTAGCTCGAGTCTGCTTTCTAAATAATAATGTAAAACAACTGAACAAGAGACACTTATAGGGCCACTTCAACTTCTCTCCCATTTCAATGTAGAGAGGGAAACAAAAGGAAGGCCTTAATTCTTTGTGCGTGAGAGAGAGAGAGAGAGAGAGAGAGAGAGAGAGAGAGATGCCAATTTAATTTAAACTATCACCATAGAAAATTAATATAAATGTAAATGTAAATCTCACACTCCCAATAGTAAAAATTTTAAATAATCCTTTTAGCCTATATGGTCTTTTTTTTTTTTTCACAAGAAAACTTTTGTGCAAGGGGAATCCAAGATAAAGCAAGCAAACAATAGTCAATGGTTTCTGTGGGATACCCTTATGTTTGGGAATTCCCAAGAGTTCAATGTGGAGTCCAGTTTTGGAGCATGTAGATAAAAGACTGAGTTCTTGGAAAGGTAAGATGTTATCTTTGGGAGGGAGAATCACTTTGATTAAGTCTGTCGTGCAGAGCATTCCTATTTATTATCTCTCTTTCTTCAAGTGCCCTAAAAGTGTGGTGCGTCGAATTGAAAAACTCCAACGAGATTTTCTTTGGAATGATCAAGCTGACAAAAGAAAGTATCACTTGGTTAGGTGGGATTTGGTTTGCAAGCCTATTGAGCAAGGGGGGCTGGGGATCCGATCTATTGAGAAAGTTAATAAAGCTCTTTTGGGAAAGTGGTTGTGGAGGATTGGGGACTCAAATCAAAAGGTTGTGGAGACAAATCCTTATTTCTAAGTATAAGTTGGATAATGATGGGTGGTGTGTTCCAAGTCAAATGTTCAAGGCCTCTGGTTTTTGGAGATCAATTCTATCAATCTGGCCTCACATAAAAACTGTTAAACTTCATGCTGTAATAAGAGATTATTGCTGCAAAATTTCCAAATCTACGCCAACAGAATTAGATAGTGACGTCACATTATAAGACGATGAATTAAGGTCTTAAGATCGATGAAAACCTGAAAGGCGGAGCTCAACAATCCGTTTCCATGCATACGCTGCTTTTCTGAGAGTGTTCTTAAATAACTCCTTCCTACTCAATGTTGCTCTGTTATCTTTACGAAAGGCCTACAATAGAGAAAAGGCACAATTGAACTCAACAGTTAGTCAGTTACAACTATTAAGTCAATCATCTACATGATACAATATTAATGGTGAAGCCTACTGAACCAGCTTTTGTATGTCACAATTCATGGAACAGAAAAGGATGGGTAAATGAATGAGACCAAAATGAATTGATGCAAGAAATACCAAAAATTTCTGCAACTTCTTTTAATAAAAGAATATTTTATGGCCAACTCTTTAACTCTTCTTACCCTCTAAGGTGTTTAATAAAAATAATGTCACAACCTAGACCATACTAAATGAGAAATGAGATATTCAGGCCAAACATTAAAAACAAGGAAGGAGAAACTGACATATTACTCCTTAGAGCCCCTGTATAAATAAAAGAGATAGAGGAAGGGGAAGAACAACAAAGACTTTGAATGAAGTAGTGGGAGCCGGGAGGTGACATATTACATTGGTGAGCAACAAAGTATTCACCATCCCCCAAAAAAATAAAAGCAACAAAGTATTTATCCCTAAGTAGGGATGAGTGGAGAATAACTCAAAAGGCTAACCATAATAGATGGGAGAAGCCTTCGGGGATGACATTGATGAATGAAGCGACCAACTCATCATAAATTCATAATCATCAAAGCCTTATTCCATCTATCTAAGGTCTTAAAAAATGTTCCTCTCTAAAGCTCCTCAGGAAAAGCCAAAAAAAAAAACACACACACACACACGTAAGGCTTCTCTATGCCACCCTCTGACTGGCCAAGGATAGACGTACTCATCATTGACATTGCAAAGCCCAACTCAAACCTAGTTAACATCATGCTCTCAGTATTTCCAAAATAATGACATGTAATTCCACCCAACTTCCAAGGTCTTGAATGGCCTCTGTCTTCTCTATGCACCTTCCGGAAGTAATCCTTCTATAGTCCTACTCGTCTCACAGGGGCAATTTTTTGTCTTCTATAAAAGCACCCAAACCATCTCAGATGATATTCTTTGAATTTCTTTTTCCTCAATTGCCAGTATCCTAAAATTACTTCAAATGTTCTAGTCTCTAATTTGATTCTTCATAGTGACACTGAACATCCAATTCTAAACATGCACATCTATGCACTCACCAAATTGGATAGATGTGCAGTTGTAATATGGTATCTAAGAAGCCATCTGTAATTTGGTGAGTTCTTAACAAGATACCATATTAAGTGAGTTCTTAATATGAACTGGCTTGTAATATGGTATCTACGAAGCCATCGGTATAGATGGTATCCAGTTCGTAATACCGTATCTATGAACGCACCAAATTACAACTGGCTTCTTAGATACCATATTAAGCAACTTGGAAGAAGCATAGTGACAATCTCATCGCTTCCTCTAAACTCTAATTCAAAACTCCATTCGACTTTGCATCAAAATGCAACTTAAGCCACAACAAGGAATGAACAAAACCTCAATGTCAATATTGCATTTAAAAGCCCACATAAGTTTTCATACAAACAGCACATAAGTGAATTCAATTCATCACAATAAACTCATGAAATTGGTTACAGTTCCACTCTGCTCACGAGATCATTGGTGTTGTCTAGATTTCCAATACTGGGTTTTGGATAAAAGATGGATCCCACCCCTAAAACACAAAATTTTTAAAAGGGAACAAACACAGAGCTAATCCGGTCTGAAAGAAAGAAGAAACACCCTCCCAAAAAAAATAAACAGAGAATCCTTGTCCCTGCTATTCCATCCCAACACCCCAATTTTCTCAAATACCCACTTTATGAGTTCCCGGAAAATCGTGACTCGGCATGGAAATTTCAGATCCAACCCAATCCCAACGGGGGAGAAGAACTACTTAAATGCGTGTAAATCAAAGAAAAGGGGGAGAAGATAACATCATAAGCTGTTGAAAAAACAAAGCAAGACACGAAAACAACCAAGACCCAGATGTGAAATCGTGTCAATGAACCTAGAAAACAAATTCAGATGAGAAAAGAAGCTCACGGGATCGCTTGCAACGAGGCGAGACATCCGGTCGGAGACTTCGAAAGCGTGCCGAGAACCGGCCCAAACGATCTTCATGGCTTCCACATCGAATTGGGCTTTGTTCCTTTCATGTGCAAGGTGATCTACTTCCTCCATT
Organism: Cinnamomum chago; assembly: GCA_038049695.1. NCBI lineage: Eukaryota > Viridiplantae > Streptophyta > Magnoliopsida > Laurales > Lauraceae > Cinnamomum > Cinnamomum chago. The sequence goes on along the minus strand of CP142453.1, from coordinate 115,351,498 downwards.
TCCTTCTTCTTCTTCTTCTTCTTAATCCAGTGAAGAAAATAAAGCGAATTGACTTGATGTTTCTCTTCCTACATGTATATCCATATATTTATAGCGTATGACCGTATTATGGGTATACACTTAATTACCCCATAATGTGTAGGTGTGGGCCGTGTGGCCTTTTACAGGTCCCCACATGTACAGAGTGGGATTGAAGGTTCAGTCTGACTCCACATAAAAGTCAAATGTGAGGCATGTCGAATTGGAGAGGTTATCCCAATCCCACCCATTGCCCTTTTTTTAATTTTATCTAAGTTTTCTTCTTTTTTTTTATTTTTATTGGAAGTAGGGTTGCAAATGGAAGGGCTTCATGTTGGAATTATACCGGACTCATTCTTAAATAATAGTTTCGGCTTTTTACTCGAAACCTATTTTGCTGGTTCCAGATCCGATTCCGATAAAAAAACATGGATTCGATTTTGGAATTAAGTCCACCTAGAGGATTGGAATCTAATTTCAAAATCTGTTTTAATTTTTTTTTCTTAAAATAATCATTTTATTCAATTTAAAAAGTTGATTTTAAAGTACAATTTGTAATAACTAATATTTATAAGCCGAGTCCCAAGTCCACGGATCGGAACTTATATAAACCAAGAATCGGGTTCATTTATCAATCGGAACCTATATTGGGTTCTAAAATTGGACTCATTTATTAATCGAAACCTAAATATAAATTCCAATTCTGGGTGTGGCCTTTTACAGGTCCCCACATGGACAAAGATAAATGATCCCATTTTTCCAAGAAAGAGTGGGATTGAATGTTCAGTTTGACTCCTTATAAAAATCAAATGGAGGAATGGGAATTGGTATTGGCGAGGTTATTCCACTCATTGCCTTTTTTAATTTTATTTATATTATCTTCTTTTTTTCCTTTTTATTTTACTTGATTAAAACCTAAGGATGCAAATACATCACTTACCGATTGAGCCATATTGAACCCATAGTCGACACCGTTTCTAAATAATGGTTCTAATTTTAAATCCGATTCCAGCTCAAAATTTGTTTAATGATCCCGAACCTTATTATGATAAGAGGACTAGGATTTGATTTCAAAGCCAGTTTTGATTTTTTTTTAACATAATGATATCATTTAACCAATAAAAGTGCATCAAGTCTATTGCCTCCAAAATTAAACATAATTAATGTCCAATCAAAGTTGATTTTGAACTATAGTGTGCAACATTAAAATTAAAACTCATTTCTAATCTTTTTGTTCCTTTTGATTTATAAGAATTTGAACTCAATATCAAAACATGTAACATCGACTCCCTAACAAACTGAGTATCAATTGGGGCAATCCATATCGATTCAACATTTGAACAGCAAAGGAATAATAGAATACGTGTATGCAAATTTTTTCATATTATAACCAATAGAACCATCAAACAAAGTATTTGAGATATAAGAAAGGTATGGGCAAATGGGTTGGATCCTAGGTTCATGGATCAGAATATGTATGGACTTAGAATTAGAACTGTGAATTTCGGATCCATTTATGTATTGGAACATAAAATATATTTCAAACCCAATTTTTTATAGGTCGGAAACTCTAGATAATCGGGTTATTAGGTATCCGTTTGCATGCCCACTTTAACCTGCTAATAATTGTTTGTTAGTAGGAATTATGAGAAAATGTTATCTCCAACAAGGCAACAATTGAAATCTCAACTACTAGAGTATAGTCCAAGACTTAGAAAGCTGAAACCTAGGAGTTCAAAATTCTATGGTATTTTTTCAAGCAAGTGGATTTTTACAAGTATTATAACTAAATGCAAAATTTCAAATGCTTGGGAGATATGACATAATACTGGTATTAAAAATCCCTAAGACCTACAATTATCGTAAAAAAAAACACATTCAAACAAATAAGCCTTTAGGCCCTATTCTCTCAATGAAATTTCTTACAATAGTTTGGTACACTGGGAATTTCTAAAATGATATTACGACTTGTCTCCTAAAATTTGTAAATACCTTATTTCTTTAACATGATTTTAAAGTTCTAATCACCTAAAATATCTCAAATGATCTTTAAATCTTGATTTTATCTATTTTACAATGATTTTAGATCGACTCTTAAAACTGACATGGTGCGCATTGTCTGACTAAGTGAAGTCAGAGTTGGTTTGCCAAAGAAAAGAAAAAGTTTCATAGTCAGAGTTACCACATCTTGATAGAGTTTTTCCAGGCAAGTCCATACACGTAACCAATGAGGGGTTTTATTGTTATTATATCCATAGCCAGTTGCAGTAGAAGAGTTCGATGTATCGATATCGTGTAGGAATTCTTTTAATCTCTCAATATTGGAGCCGTCTCCACGGAATCCACGTTCTTCTTTGTTGATTCCTGATTCCTGATTCCTGATTCCTGATTCCTGATTCATGCCTTGAGCTCCTTTGGTCGGTTGCTGTTGTAGGGCGCGAGTCCCAACCGTCCATGGGTTTGGACTTTTTGGGCTTTGGAAACTCATAAATTACACAGATTATAAAGCTTGTGATCGCAACCCACATGTCTTTCCTCTTTGTTGCAGGGGCTCTAAATTTTATTTTAATTATTATTTTATTTTTACTATTATTTCTTTTTTCCTATTGAAGGTTCTCAATCTATTGCACTGGGATTGAATAATCTAAGTGAAAACCGAGAATCATACCAAAACTTCTAGTTCAAAATAAAAAATAAAAAGCAAGCTTGGTACTATCCACTCAGCCAATACTTTGAAATTATGCAGGGGCTCTGATGACTAATGAGTAATGCATTGCTGACCTGCTGTTTCTGTCACTCGCAGGCATACGGAAACAAGATACATACGATAAGCTGCAAGTCATTGCCGACAGCGACCAAATGATGGGCTCACATGAACAAGATGGGTCGGTTAGTTGGCTCATTTAAATGACAGTTGATGGCTCTATCTCTCTCTCTCTTCTTCTTCTTTTTTTTTTTCATTTTTCCTTCACTTTTTTTTTGTCTATTTGATTTTAAAACTAATTGAAAAGATTTATCGGGCAGTTTTTAGATTGCTTAATAAAGTTTACGTGAATGTGTGATTCAATCAACTTTAAAATTTTATAGTCTTCTTTCAACTGTCATGCCATTCTTTTCTTTTTAAGTTTGCATATACTATTTTACTTAACAACAATTTTACAATATGGTGAATTTGTCCGTATAACTTCTACATGCCTGGAGTTTAACTTTCTTATGAAATCAAACATAACAAAGCGTGTGTATATAGTTCTAAGTAAATGTCTCCCTAACCCCCACCTATCTATAGTTTGACTTGACCCTGTCGTCATTGTCCAAATTTGGTAACGATGCTCCAAGTATGGACGATGATGCCTGTGAATCCAAGGAGAATATCCATGTCTCTCAAGGATGCTCAATTATGGATATGCCCTTTGAAAACAACGATGGTGTGGTGGTGGTGCAGCCAACATAGCAGGCCGAATGTCAAATTGTCAATGGCCGTCGAAACAATCAATTTTCGGGGAAAAAAAAACAGAAGAGGTTTAGAACCATAACCCACTGGATCCAGAGGCTCCAGCCAAACCCTATCATTTGTTGTTGGATCAGATCTACTCAACCAAAATCAAGTCAGGTTAGGAATTGTCATCCAAACTGCATTGGATGAGTAGCAAACCTCCAATGAATCTCACTATTTGATAGATACACGGCTAACCAACAGACCATCAGAACCTGGTTTGGTTCCAAATATAAACCCACTACATGTTCTAATAATAGTAAAACAAGTAAAAAGTCCGAAAGATTAAGGAGCTCAATTCAAACAACCCCAGCTTCGTCCTAAAAATTTCGATCCTTTTATGGCTTCTCTGCGACCCCTTCTCCTTTCAGGTGTGCATCTCATCTTTTTCTGGAATCACCTTTCAGATTTAAATTGTAAAAATGCCGTTCTCTTGTACCCCAGACTCAAATTACAGTGTTTTTTTCATTTCTTTTTCTGATTAGATGTGCAGTTGCTTAACCTCAATTCTCTGTATATTTCCCTTGTTCACATTGAAAGTCACCTAAAGTTAAAATTTTTTTTTTTTTTTTTTATCACAGACATATTCATTTAGAAACTGCAATCACACCGCTCAAAAGGGGTTTAGGAAAAAAAAAAAAAAAACAGTTCCTGCTCTCGTTCACGGATTCGCAATTATAGAGAAGACCCATATCAAAGAAGCCTACTTTAATGGCAGGGATGGAAGAAGATCCATCTCAACCGTCCCATTAGTTGGATGGTGAGCACTCCAAAATCCAAAAGAGGATCTCAACTGGTTAATATTTAGCGTGTGAATCCCGCAATGCTGCTATGCTTCTTCGGACCAGGAATTCTTCCGGGGGCGGCCCACTAAGAAACAAAATCTTAAGAGGGCCTCATATAAAAAGTCGCATGTTTTTTCAAAATCTATAGTGGCTTTTTTGAAAATCTTAGGGGGCCATATGTAAAAATCTATAAAATTCTCTAAAACTTCAGAGGGTTTCTGAAAATTTGGGGGGCCATGGCCCTGCCTGCCGGTGCTTCTTCCAAAATATATTTATAAAGTAATGGAACTTATAATAAAGTGTAGCAAGTTCTTGGCTACCAATATGATTAAAATGCCTTCTCGAGAATGCGAAGTTGAGAACTGCAATTTGGCTGCCATGTTGCGCATAGGTAAGACTCGGAGAGTTGCCACATGTAAATGCAAAAAATATAACTCATAAGATTAGGGGGAGCCTTAGAGGACTTATCTAAAGGACTGAAGAGCTATTCGCTTCAGGGACCTAAAAGGGAAGAAATAGCAGTCAAAGGACCCTGCCTGTGGGCAGTACAGGGCTCTCCGATGCTCAAATTAGTGCAGGGACTAAAATTGAGGGAAAAGAGAAGCAGAATAACGATTAGGAGATTGCATGCATGTATAAGTACCTCGTTTTTGGGTGATATATCTTCTTATAAGAAAAGTCCTAGATGCCTGTTAGTGAGCCTAATGATTTGACTGTTAGGGTCTCATTAGCCCATAGAGTAATTAATGATGATCAATCATAGCCCACATTGCATTAAATGAGGGTCCGATCAGCCCATACTGCATTAAATGCTAGTCACATTGGGCCTGATCTCGCCTTGACCTTTTGGCGGCTAAGGTTCCATCGGATCCTTTCTTGGGTTCTGTCCTGATATGGCTGCAGCCACTGGATGTGGCTCTGTAAGAGATTTGATGGGAGTGGACGGCTGGGATGGTGTGTCTGTCCCATCAGCGCGTGGCTGTCAATGCCTGTCTCGGTTAGCATCCCGTCACCTCGGCTGTAGCCGAGATGCGTAACTTGTTTGACGAGGCATGTGGCCGAGATCGCCGCGATCAATGCTGGTCTCAGCAAGCGCACCGGCGTTCGTGCCGAGACGCGCATAGCCAAAATGGAACATAAGAGCTAGCGTTATTACTGGTCTTAGCATAACTTGCGCATTAAGAGTTGCCCCCACACACCACCAAAAGTCACCCACCATACGTGTGAGTAGCCATGCAATGGAATCCTGGGCTCTCCTAACATATCAGTTGCAAGTTGCAACAATAGGAATTGCTCTAGCTGCCAAAGAAGGTAGGAATAGTTGCAAAAGAGATTGTGCGAAGAAACCTAGCCCACTTATCCAAACTCCATTGGATATTGGTGTTGGAAGTTCGTAAAAGCCAATAACTAAACTGAAGAGAGAGAGAGAGAGAGAGAGAGAGAGAGAGAGAGAGAGTAAACTGCAACCACATGCAAGCCTTTTTTTTATTGGGAACGTGAGTTAATCCACAACCTTGAGGTTGCAGTGGTGAACACCTTCCACGGTGCCACAAGCTCTTGTCAGTTGTCAACCACATTCAACTTGTTAATTGGAGGTACAGATATCAGTACTCCCCCGGAGACGATAAGAGAGAGGTTAATATCATATGGCACTAAATGCTTTCATAGGTTCATGCATTCTAAGCCAAAATAGGAATAATAATTCAAACAAGCAGTACATCGAAAATCACTCACCTTACTCAATTTTAGATAGAAACAGCAGTTGAATCAGTTCTAGGGGAATAGACCTGAAATAACAAGCAAGGTGGGAAGAAGAAAAAAAAAAAAAAAACAAATAATGGGTAGGTTGATCATGTAAAAAAGAACAGGATTATATTGAGGCGAAATACTTCTATAAAGCACACAAGTTGAAATACACAAGCCTCAGAAGCACTTTATTCATAACATGGAAGGAACCCTTCAGGGCTTATGAGCACAGAGCTAAACCCAAGCTTCCAGACTTAATGTGAACACCAGACTCATCAGACTGCATGGATTGGACTGCTGCTTGAATTCATGCTTGAGCCACCTGTGGCTGGGTTTGCATGGAAAGCTGATTGTCTAGCTGACCCTTCAAGCAGCTGCAGAGAAAGTGATGAAGGTGCCATGTGACCAAGGGATTCTCCTAGGCTCAGTTTTGACATGCCTACAAGCTCATCAACATTGACCGGGTTTTTTGAATGTACTGCTGTTGGCTTGACGACTTCATGTGCTTCTTTCTCCACTGTCTCTGCTGTGTAACCAGGCCAGAAAGGGAATGAGAATGGAAAGTATGGTGAGAAATAGCCAGGGAATATTACTGGGTAACTGCAGTGAGAGACTTCTGATTTTGGAACAATGGCTTCTCTATTGTTAGAATTCGTAGAATCCATTGAATCGCATTGATCATCGAGGGCTGGAGGTACTGGCAATGGAATGGAGCTTTGTGTTTCAGGCTGCTCATGGCTTCCTGGGAACAGATCTTGTGCTACCACAGGGTTGTCAATTGTCTGTAGTACGATAGACAGGTAAAGATGGATGATTGGGGAAAATAAATCTAGAATGCAATTATTTAAAAGAATTTTTTTTTCTTATGATATATTTTTGTTGGAAATCCCAGCATAAACTAAAATGTCACAAAAATTTAGATGCATAAACAAAACAGGCATGCATGCATTAGAAATGAACACACACACACACACAAACACTGCGAACAGACAAGTGCACATCACCCGCAGACACACACGAGAGAGAGAGAGAGAGAGAGAGAGAGAGAGAGAGAGAGAGAGGCATGCATGCATTAGAAATGAACACACACGCAAACACTGCGAAGTGCGAACAGACAAGTGCACATCACCCGCAGACACACACAAGAGAGAGAGAGAGAGAGAGAGAGAGAGAGAGAGAGATACTTCATCTGTCACCATGTCAAACAGGCTTGATCTTCTCTTTCTTCTGGTTGCATTGGTTTGGCGGATGAAATATTTCTGAGCATGACTGGCCACCTGAGTGGGCGTTCGTGATACAACAAAATTACGTGATATACCTCTCCAATCACCTTTGCCGAGCTTCTGAAGGCCAAGAAGAAACATCCTGTGCTCATCTTCAGTCCACGGCACACCTGCAAATCATCTTGTTATAAAAAGAAAGAAAAAAAAAAAAAAGGTAGTACATGTGCACTGTGACATATGAGAATATGAGCCTTGAAAGCAGGCAGATAGCAACACATCCTCATATGAGGTTGTGAGTTCAACATTCATGTCAGGTAGTGTCTAAGCCATTTTCCTTTTTATCATGTTCATTTAATTACTAAAGAAAAAAGTTGGAGAAATTTCGAAAAATCATCACACAAATCCTTATCCCATCTCTCTCTGGTTGGTTTTTTGAGGGACACACTACAAAGTAATAGGTTACAGGGAAATTCTAAAGAATAAATGAAAATGACCCTACGCCTTTTACCTTGTGGAGTGCCCATGTCCATGACCTCATTTGACTCACAAGAGTCCCACTCTTCCTAAATCCAACCCCCTCATTTCACACGCCTATGATTAAGCATTGGTATAAATTTCACTAGAATTGAAGTGATATACACTGTTAGATCAATCAGTGTCAATTCATATAGTTTGCTATCCAATAAACCCAATGGCTTATATCAATCTAATTGAAGTGATAATTGGGCAAGTGCCTATTCACTGCAAGCATGAATGATGTATTGTGGTGATGTAAGTGGCTGAATCAAGACAAGGTGGGTTGGATGGAGGTGATATGACTGAGTGGGTTCATAGGATCAAGAAAAAGTGGGCCCAAGATGGTCGAAATGAAAGCATGAAAACTCCCGGGAGGTAAGCTTTTATAGTAAAATCTTTGTTACCATTCAGAAAAAGAAAAGAAAAGAAAAAAAAAAAAAACTCCCATGAGGTGAAGGAGCAGCATAATTGGTACTAGTGATGAACATTTAAAAGAAAAAGGTACTAGTGATGATGATGAAGTAGAAGATAACAATTGACAACACATCAACCAGTCTATAGTGTCATCCAAGCGGTATCTACTATGGAGTACAACCAGCGTGGGTAAAAATTGTTTATAATAAAAAAGCTGAGATAGAAAAGTCAGAGATATAGTAAAATATGTGGAATTATAGGTTCCTGATACATCAGCAACTGTACTTTAGATGGCATGCAAATGTATATTTTAAATGAATTAATGTAATTAACAGAGGCTGACAGCATAATATGTCATTTCAATAGTTAATCATGACAGAGAGGTTTAGTCCGAAGGTATGCCAGCACCTTTTTAACACTTCAGTAATGAGAAAATATCATCTTTTCATATATATCTCCATAGTCTACACACATTAACCAAGTCCTTGGCACTGTCTCTAGTTTCTCCAAGATTTCATTTCCATCTTGTTCAAATTCTCATAAAAATCTGAACTGTAGACAGTTATTTCCGCCTTCAATTTCCACCACCTTCTCTCCACACCCAAACAGACCCCAAGTCTACAGGCCAAGTTATATATGCCCTGTTCCTAATATCACATCACATATCATTGAAGAAGTCACCTCTAAATCCATAACAAGCAGGAGAATAGAGTGAATGACACTGCCTAAGAAATATAACATAACTCAACCCAAGAAGAGTAGCAACAATTCCAAACCCCATTCTGCAATCCAACACCAACTCATGACACTTATCATACCAAACAGTAGAATCTATTACAAATTTGGACCGGCAGACGGCTGTTAAATGTTTAGGCCCAGCTCTGAAGCCCCAACAATCTCTATACCTGGAAAATACCTTTCCATCCAAAATCCCAATTCCCAAATCTATTCCATTGCAGATACAGATTCGGTGTGAAAAATGATAAAATCCTTCCAAAAATCTGTGCCATCAAATTGCACAGCATAATTGATAAACAACTAATCTAGCACAACATTCAATGCGCATAATGCTCGAGTCACAGCCAAACATATCCATCACTACATAGTACATATCCTACAGTTCACAATGCTAAAGACCCATTTCTTTCTCAGTGTCTTGATACATCGACCAAAAATTTTAATTCGGGGAGATACCAATCATACAAGAGAAACTGTAACTGTATTTTTGGTTTATCATCATACATGAAAGATTGAAACTTTAATAATTCCTAGAACATCTTCAATATTTCTTCCCCAAAAAAGAGCTAAACAAACCAAAAAGATTCTCTTTTGGCCCATAAAAAACCATGAAATCAAGGCATAGGCATAACAAGATTCACCCAAATATTCTAAATCCCCAAAAGGGTAATAATAGACGAACGAAAGAAGATTAAATACAGAGAGGAGGAGGAGGAGGAGAAAGATCTTGCCTCTCTTCCGCTCACGGGAGGCTGAAGAACAGGAGCCATGAGCGAAATCCTCCGACGCGTAACCGTCAGCGGCCGGTGCTTCAAGCTCCGGATTCTCGCCGGCGCCGGAGTAATGCGAGAGATTCCCCATGCTGGCGCTCTTCCGGATCGATCCGTCCGTCAATCGGACGCCGAAGAGCTTGACCCCTCTGTTAGGGCAAGTTCTCGAATTGTGGCCGTTGTGGCTGCAATGCGAACACCTTCTCGTCATCTTCTCCTCCTTCGATCTGCAACAACAGATTTCACTTCTCTACGATCAAAATGACAGGGAGATTGAGAGCGAGAGATTCATGAGCTGAAAAAAAGGGTTTCAGAGAAAGTGGATTTCTAGGGCTTGTTAGAGGGAGGAAAGACGCAGAAAGCTACGAAGAGGGAGCGAGAGAGAGAGAAGGCGAATGGAAATGAAACAGTGTCCGTGAAATTCAGTTCCGATTCGAAGTTAAAAAAACATCGGTGAGGAGTATGCCACGTGGAGGTTGCCAGGTGGCACAGTATAAACTAACCGTTTATTTTCACTCACGCAGACGCCTGTTCACACGGAGAATTTTTAAGCATAAATCGCCTGGGCCAAAGTTTAACCGAAGTGCGTGTTTCGGTGTTTCGGAAAATGAGGAGTGGAGTAAAATGAAGTGGGTTTCACATGTGAAGTAGAGTGAAGAGAAGTAGGTTGAAATTAAAAGTATAGTACTTCACTTCACTCCATTTGAATGTTTATTTTAAAGTTAAGGTTTGAAGTAGAATACACTTTTACTCAAGGAAATTGAAGTATTTTGAGTTGAAGTGAAATGGAGTATATGTGGCTTCACAACATTACTTCATCTATTGGGTCAGATTCATCCAAACAGGATAGAGTTGAAATTTTGGACTGTTATGGCCCATTTAACTTCCCTCTACTTTATTTTTTGGCTATCCAAACAGGCTCTAAGAGCACGTTTGTGTACACACCTTTTCTACGGAAAAAAGAAATTGTCACGTCAGCAAATTTCATAGAAATGAAAACCTTCAAAAATAATTTATGTAGCATTTAGAAATTCATATTTGGTGCAAAAAGAGTTTCCTCGACGAATTGGTGTAGATGTTGTTTGGTGCGGCTATAGATTTCTTATAGAAAATCAAAATTTCTTATTTAATGATATAATTTTTTGAAGAAAAATAACATAACATATATATATATTATTTGTTTAACATTAAATAATAATTTATATAAAGAAATAAAAAATGAAAGAGTTATAGGGTTTTTGGGTTGAAATGGACAAGAGTGAGGAAAAGAGGGAGAAGTTTTCCGAGGAAATCCATTTCCCATATCCCCATGGGAAACTCATTTCCATAATTATCAAGGAAAATGCTGACGAGGTAAGAAAGCATTTTCGCGGAATTGTTCCACACCAAACGCCGAAAAAATGAGTTTTCCACGAAAAACCGTCAATTTTTCCGCAAAAAAGTGTTACATAAACATGCCCTAAGGGTTTTTTCGTCGGCTTAAGACCGCAGTTTGCACCTAGATTTGAAACTGCACTACTAGGAGTTTATCCGGCTTCTTCTCGAGGCTTGGAGGAATTAGTCCAGCCCAAACAATTAAAAACCTCTCATAGCAAAAAAAGAAAAAGAGTTAGACATCAATGTTGTATATGTAATAAAATAACTCATGCCCAAAGGTTTTGTTGTGTATGTAATAAAACAACTCACGTCCACATGTTTTTGCTTAGTTTCTAGCAACTCATCAACCGTTAGTCCTAAATAAAGTGATTAACACAATCAACACAATCTTATGCCATTGTGAAATTTACCAAAAATATGATTAAGACAATCTCGGTCCCCAGTAGACAAAAGGCTCACGGAAAGGTCTCTCTGTGGACGAGGAAAGCCATAAAATCAACCCCATTAGATTATCCTATGTTAAGCGTTGATTTAACGGCCTTAAACCCTATTTTTTTAATAGAATTCAAAGAATTCATGTTTGGAGGAATTTCAAATTCTCCAAATGCTATTCCCTCGAGGTAGAATTTTAAATCCCTCCTCTTAGTAAAGCATTTGGATATGGAATTATAAGAATTTCAAAAGGTCATTTGAGACTTTTTAGGTGGCTGAAATTTGAATATCTAGTATGAAAAACACCTTATTTCAAATGCCAGGAGATAAAATGTCACATTATATTCAAAAGGCGCTAACATAACAAATTCTTGTCAGGAAACATCTTAAAAGTAATTTTTTTAGATTTAATTTGATGGTGAGCGAATACTCAATAAGTGCAAACCCTATAGAGCTGTGTCCTCCCGTACGTGGGAGAACAATCTCCACACAATCTTATGCATATGCATCAATAAATATTTTCTATCAAACAACTAATTTTACCGTGCGAACTACTCCTGGGGTTAAAATTTGAAAATATGCCATAAACTTGAAGGAATTTACTTTGTATGGATTGGATTTTACCAATTGTGGGGCCATTGTGCAGTCCCACTCCTTTAACTCATAGATTCTCTACGTTAAAGCCTCAAGGATCCAAACTCGTTTGTTGGATTGTGCGTGGCCGATCTGGACCGTCCAAATTGTAGGCTCCATGTGGGAGAACTTTTGGAGTGATCGGATCATCTCAGACGTTGACTTGTGCCGTCCACAATTTGAAGGTCAAAGGTAAAGGTCTAATGGGTAGGGGTGTAATGGGCCTGCCCATGCAAAAGCTTTTTCAAGCCCAACCCACTTAGCTATTTGATTTAAAGTTCAGACCTGAATCCAGTCCACAGGCCCTAAAATCAGGTCGATGCCAAATCCATTTTAAAAACACATAAACTTTTCTGTTAAATATGTTGGGTTGGGCCTAGCCTTTAAATACGGGTGTAAAAACAGTGTCCAAATCCATCCCAATGTGAATGGGCACAACTGGGCAGGCCCCATAAACACCCATGTGGCCCTGTGAATTGGACTGTAGGCAGCCCCAGGGAATCATGCAATGCATTGATGGGTCAGAGTTCCATTGCTTCATAAAAGTCCATCAAGTGCCTATCAAATGAATGGTGGAAAATGCCAGAGGATTATAATGCTCATAACCATTTTCATGTCCATATGCAAATTGTAACCATGAGTTCAAACTTCAAAGTACTGAAAAACCCAATCCCACCAGTCATTCCAAATCTGTGAATTTTATGGGTCAGCCACTTGCATTATTTTTCTACTTGTGTAAAACTTAGATGTTTTTATTTTATTATAAGATAGAGGAGACAGCAGTGCTTAAAATCTTTTTTGTCATTCAGCCCTTAAGGGATATATAATCCAAATTGTATGTTCAAACAGATCTATGTTTGTAGGCATGTTCCTCAGTTGGCTTGATTTGAATTACACACAAAAAAAAGTAAGGGATTGCAATTAACATATATATTGTTTCACTAATGGTCGTTTCTTTCCATGGAATTGAATTCATAGGAATTCATGTTAAAATGGATTATAAAGAGAAAAATTATTGAAGAGGTGATGGATGAAGAATATAAGGTGGAGATGCAGGTGGGATCTTTACTTTCGTAAATTTGGTTTATTAAGATGATGGCTGGTCAGGTCTATTTGAATCAGCTCTGTTTTAAAAAGACAAAAAGTCTTGCCAAACAGGCCCGTAGTGATTTACTGCTAATCAATCTTTTACTGATTCATTTCTTTCCTGACATCCTTATTAACAGCGTAAGCCTTGGGGAATATTTGATCACTGGAAATTGCAACCAAATTTTTTGCAGCGGGACATTTGAGATTCCCATCAGATCAAGCTAGATAATGCTCTTTTTTATTAATGAAATCCACAACACTAGCAAGAGTTTAAATGGTCCCATATTATATAGTCTTGACATTGATTAAGACTAAATATCACTCTGATCAGATGAATCCACCCAGTGATTTAAAGCTTCATAGTCCGAAAGCAGTTAGTAAAAGAAGGTTGGATTAAACATTAGTGTCTAATTGTATACTTCAGCTAATTATCAGGTAGGTATACATAACTGTAGATGAGGCCCAATACAAAATGAGAAAGGAATATAGAAAAGAGAGGCATTTTGAAGCAATTTGCGTTTGATTTAAGAGATTACTAATTATCTAATTTTGTGTGTACACTATGAGTAGTGGATCCGGATCCCTCCTGTTTCGTCCAAACAGGTCCAAGCAGGGCAACTCTGTTTGGATGAATCAAGGGCGACACGCAGGTGCGGAAGAAAGTGAAACTCTAGTGGAAATGGAGGTGAAGAACTTCGTAGCAGTTGTATTTCTCCAAATGCAACCAACTACTCACGGAAATGACTCCCTTGTTTTGTCCAAATATGGGAACGAATCAAGGGCGACACGTGGGGGTAGAGGAGTTTCCTCCACTCCGGCATGTCGCCCTTGATTCGTTCCCCTATTTGGACAAAACAGAGGATCCGTTCCTGTGAGTAGTGGTTGCATTTGGAGAAAACAACTGCTACAAAGTTCTTCACCTCCATTTCCACTATCATTTTTCCTCATATGGAGCCTAAGATAAGGAGACAAGGCAGGAAAGTGAAAGTTTGTTCTATTCAAAGTTTACTCCTCTTTTTCTTCAATCCAAACAAGTGCTAAGGTTTGCTCTGATAGTTGTACTCGACGGAAGTGGAGGCCCATGTACTAAATGACATCAACTTGGAGAGTAACAGTACAATCCACTGATTAAATGGTGCCAATTTGCTCAATGATAGTACTTGTATTAAATAAACTCGACTAGGGTAGTACAATCTGCACCAATGCCATCCGACATGCACTAAAAAAAATTGCAGCAGAGTACAAGCATTGTGAAGCCAATCACAATCCACTGATATAAACAAACAATTTATTTAAATGTGAGACGAAGGCAAAAGATACTAAGCATTTGTTGGAGCCTAAGGAGAATGGTGGGCCCTCAGATAATCTCTCCTCATGTAATTTATTTGTAAGTGCTTATACCTTCCTTGAATTGCAACTACCCCAGTTGAATTTTAAGTCCAGTTGACCCATCGGGGAATCACTTGGATTCATGAAACTGTGTGAAGCCTCATTTAAAAGGATGGCTAGGATGCCTGTGCCCCTGTGCCTTTTGCATCCTTATATTTAGGCGTGACAAAATTTGATTCGGGGTGCTCATTTGTCGGGGCGCCGCTTGGATTAAAAGCCCAAAGCCCGACTTATGTAAAGAATGCATGTAATTTAAGTTCATTAGTCTCAACAATTGATCAAATGCCCACAAAAGTGTGATAAAAACTTGGTTAGGCTTGGTCCGATTGATTAAATGGGCGAGCTCAAGCTTAACTTTATGGACCGTGTAATACTTGGGCTGGTGTTTCTAAAGCCAGGCCGGGCCTGGCCTAGACATGCCTTAACCTAGCCCCTGAATACCCCTAAATTTGACCCTACTCGATAATCCGATTCAAATCTGAATTGCATTTGACCAGCAAAATTTGACCCACAATGTATATGGGTTTATGGTGGGATCAAGAAAACCTACCTTCATTAAAATGGGTCAAACACCAAAACACCACCCCAACACCCCCCCCCCCTTAAATGGCTTAGTTAGGGTCGATTGATTCGCATATCTAAACTCATTTAAAGATTTTGGTAGCTTAATATTTCGGCACTTGCCGTTGGCGTTTGCCTTTTTTTTTTTTTGTGTGTGTGGTTGTTAGCCTTATTATTTTAAATAGATTGGCCAAGCAACTATATTTTGAGTTGGGTTAAATATACTGACCTATAGTGAATGAGGGTTATCTGAGTTGGCTCAGTTGATCTGCATCTGCAAAGGATGTAGGTTGAAGTTACTTCTTTAAAAAATAAGCCATATATTGGTTCGACTTGAACCCATACATACCCCTTGTCAAGCTAACCCATTTTCACCCAACTTGATCCGTTTGCTGCCCTAGACTTATATTGCCACTGGATTGAGTGGCCTTCAAAATTGTAGCCAGCATTAAGTCATATGGGCCTCTTACAAAACTAATGAATCTGAAAATGCTAGTGTATAGCTATGCTTTCTCTTTTGTCACAGGGCAGTTTGAATATAAAACACTTTGCACACAAGTTTGATGAGCTAGAAGGTAAGTGACAGTAGTTTTCACTTGCTTTGGGCATGCACATTCCCTCACAAAAGGACTTTGATCGCTCTCCGTGGGTCTCTTAGGGGAGGGGCCTCTTTAGTCGAGGTAATGAACTCACCTCATTGATTCTTTTTGGTTATTTGATACTTTCCAGTCGCTTTTATTTGCTTTTAATCGGATGATTAATAATAAACGATGTGACTGTTTTCTTTCTTAAGAAACTATATAACATACTTATCTCTTTTATTTAATTGTCTTCACTTTTGGCATACAAAAACAGTAGACATCCACAATTGACCCCCAAAATGATAAATTCCTCTTCTTTCTTTTTCAAAAGCTGATTCTAACCATTATAATAACCACAGAAGTACCATCATTACACTAATAAAATCATCTGATACCCCATCCCACCCTCAAGAGATCCGAATAAAACAACATTTCTAAACCACCAGTCCACACGAAGACATCTCCTTTTTCTTATTGGCAATTGATCCCCAGTGGGCAAAACGTGCAGATTTGGAGCTAAAACCTACCTTTTAAACTTGATCCCAGCCATCTGATTTTGCAGGTAGATTAAGTTTTTGTTTCTCAACCATCCAAAATCCGGCTCATTGATTTGGATACAAGCCACTTTAATTTATTTTTCCTTCTAACGGGATTTTCATTTTTTTGGACTAGACTAATTTCTCTAGGTCAAGATAAAAGTCGGATAAAATCTCTGTAGATTGATATCAGACCTTTAACTCTGAAAAAGAGAGAAACTGCGGTCGGGTGGGGTTAAAACATGCTACTTCAATTGATTTGCCAATCGCGACAAATATTTCACTTCATGTGGACCCACAAAGGATCTTTACTCGGATCGTCCGATCCCTCGAAACCGTTATATTCGTTGGCTGGTTCCAACAAAATCTCAGAAGCTACGATGCAGCCACGACCATTACACACGTGGCACCATGTCATTGGCCAGAGAAAAGCCAGTATTTTCCACGAAAAGATCTTTCCGCACTCGGAAAATTCCTGGGTCAGTTTGAACTGGAACTTGGAGCAGCTCTTTTTCTCTCTCTCTCGTTCGAATCTGCAGGGAATAGAAAGAAAGGTGTGCGATCTCGATTCTCTAATCTCCTACGAAATTAGGTTTTTTTTTTTTCCTTCAAGTCGTATGCGAGTTCATCTGTTTTGATTCTTAATCGCAATAGGTATAAACGAAGAAATCTTGCAAAAGTTAAGGCAAATCCGTTGCTTCCTAAAACCAAGCTGGGATTTCATTTCTCCATATGTTAGATCTATATCAAATGGTTGTATTCTGTTTTGTTCGCTTATTTTGTCAGATGCTGTTGTTGCAGGATCCGCTGTGTGAAATTAGGGCTAGAATTCCATGTTTTTGGTGAAATGTTTCCTTTTCTGTTCTTTCTTTTGGATTTGTGTGGAATGATGGATGAAGAGGTTGACGAAGATTGTTTTATTGCATGGAATTAGGATTCCTGTTATTGTGGATGATTGAAATCAAGCTGCGTTTGGATGTACCCTGATTCAATAATCCTGTAGATTTTTTTTTTTTTTTTTTTGATGATTGAATTTGAGATTCATAGCCATGTGTAGTTGGGTCAGCTCGGAAGAGTGAACCACATGGAGTGGGATCTCATTTTAGATCTTTTGCTGGTCTGAATCCACAGACACTAGAACATGATAGATGTTAATTTGGGTGCAATACATCTCACCTGTCACATGCCTAGGTTACTGTTTTGCAGCTGGACTGAGTGCCATGAACTATGCCTAGGTTACTGTTTTGCAGCTGGACTGAGTGACATGAACTATGTGATTGTTAACCATGTGCATGATAAGTGGGGTTCCCTGTGGCAGAAGGCATTCCAAGAGTCCAAGTTCCAGTGTTAAACAACACACACCAACTTGGGCTCTGGAATGCATCCCTGGCAGCATTCCACCTTGTAGAACCACTTTTGATGGGTTTAAAGTTTTCAAATTTTTTTTTTTTGAATAGTTGACGGGTGTAAATTGGGCAAGTTCGATATGCCTATTGCACACGACTCAAATTTGTTGTTGAGAATGAGTCTGTTGTTGTTGAGAATGAGTCTGCATGCTCATATTTAAATGAATGGGAGTTGGTGTTGTGCTGAATGGATAATTATCCTTTCCCCTATGCATTTGAAACTAGGAACTTATTTCCACAACATTTTAGTTGAGTAAAAAAGGGCGTTGACCTCAGTGGAGATGTAGGTGCTTGTTCCTTGAGACTTCCTTGGTCATCCAAATGTAGCCTTTCACAGGAGAGTTACTTACATTAATATAAGATTGAATATTGTATTTTCATATATTTGACAGGTTTCTTTTTTATTTTTTTGGTTCTACATGTAAAATAGGTTATTTGCCACTTTTTTGCTGCTTCTTTCGGTCATTGGCATCTGTCAGTCCCCATGCCTTCGCCTGTCTCCCCTCAGTGGCATGAGAAGGCAAGTGGGTTCTTTTCATCTTCAGGTATGCCAAAATTACTTGATTCAGTTTGCTTTTTTTGTTGAAGGGAAGGATAGCTTGTAACCAAGCAGTTGTGTCCACATGTGCATGTTTCTTCCGAGTGCAGGGGTCAGGCTTAAGCAAGCTGGGCAATCTGCTGGGACATTTGTGGGGGAAGTGGCTAAGGATGCAGGTGATAATGTTGCTGATGTGGCAGAAAAGGTTGGGTCTTTGGTGAAAAGAAGATGGGGTCTTATTCAGCAAGCCAGACGACAACCAGAATTTCGAGAAAACATACAAGAACGCCTACGTTCTGCTGCCACTTCAACTGGAACTCTCGTGAAGAAGGGAATTTCGGAGACAAAGGATAAGGTTGCTGTAGGAAAGATGAAAGTTGAAGAGGTAGTAGGTTTAGGATTTAGCGTTTAGAGTCCTCTTTTAACTTGAATTTAAGAATTTATTAGTTTTCTTTCCTAGTCATAGTTGCTATTTTTTTCTACATCGTATATTTTAATTGTGTGTATTTTAATTTTTAACTTATTGATAAAATCTTATAGCCATATTTTTTTTAAACTTATTATGGCAGAATACAATTTTTTGTAAATTGATGTGAATCATGGTTGTACTGATACACACTCAAATTAGCCTGGATCTGCTCAGACCACTCTGACTCAAGCTTGAACTAAGCTATGCAGTTTCAACTGAACTCAAAAATAGTATCAAAACAAAACTTGTAAAGTTCCAGCGAGTAAACCAGGACCAAAGAAATTCCAATATAACACCAATGGTGCCCCTTAATCGTGTTGCTTAAATCACCCAATCATATTGAATCCAATATAGAAAAGGCAAATATTTCTGCTCTGGTCCTTAAGGTTTCATTAAACACGTGAATGCTGATATACCAATATTAAACTTATTCAAATGGCCGGGTTGATGTCTGAGTTTGGCCAGTTGATTCCAAAATTTCCAAATAGTAATTACACAATAATTAAAACTAACCTGAATCATTTTAAACTAGGGTCGAATTAATGTATATAGAGGAGCAGCCACACCACGTGATTTAATCAGTAAAAGTAGGTGCAACATTCCTTTTAAAAAAAGAGTAGCTACAACATTGAGAGAAAGCAAGATTGTCCAAATAAGGGTGTGAAGGTTTCAAATCCTAACACTAACACAGGTTTCAAACGAAAGCTCTATAGAATCTTCCACATAATTGAAGGACTTTCTCTGTTTTTTTTTTTTTCACTGAATAGTTACTCAAATGCTTTTCTTCCAATTAGAATAATGTCCAACTGATGTATTAGCCATTACATTCCTTAAAATGGAGAGCAGTAAAGAAAACAAATCTAATCTAAACTATTGATGATAACACAAGACTAGATCAGACACCATAGGAAAGCCAAATACTTATCCCACTGGTTAATCTAAAAGTCTCTCTCTTGCATGAGACTTGCTACAATTAACAAGAGGACCCAAGGGCCCCATGTGGACAATAGTTCCCACGCAATTTTGGCCGTCTTGTGTCATCCTGGGGGCCATCAAAGATGCCTCAATTACTGATAAAAAAAAGTTCATTCTTGGTCTATTGATCTAGTTTGTTAATCATGTTATTAATTTGTTAATCATGTAATTAATTTGTTAATAGGATTCTATCAATATTTATATATTTTGCTAGACTGTACAAACTTTTGCAGCAACATATCTTAGTACTATTCAATATTATATATACATATATTCCCAATACCTATAGGTTGCATCTTAAGTACGGTCCATTGGAATTTGGAACACAAACAAAACACATAGGAACAATGTTTTGTTTACAATCTTATGTACAAGAGAAGCAAGTCTGATCTTTGAAGAACTGTTACACTTTAGGTAGAAAATGGTTTTCAAGGAGAATGATTTTCTGCTGTTTTGTATTAATATTGTCTGCATCTTTTGTAATCAAGTGGTAGAGAATCAGTTTTAGCAGTCTTACACAATAGGTAGAAACATATTTCACCATGGAATGTTTCGTCACACCAAACAATGGAATTGTAGAAAATAGAACCTTCCACATAAAAGGAAATCAGTGTGGAAATTAAATGCCACAGAGAACAGTTGCACGAAGACCTTCAAGTTTTGTACTTTCCCTAGGTACAGATGATTATTAGTAGTTTGGATTTGCATAGAATGAATTAAGAAAAAAGAAGAGTTCTGAACTCTCCCTATAAAAAACAATGCCGCCTTTGATGGATATTCAACCAGCTGTTGGTTCCATTTCATACTCTCGGAAGATTAGGTTGCATCCAACACTTTTTGTATCATAGGTAAAATTGCACAACAAATACTGTGTTGCAAAAGTTCTGTCAAGATTTAAAAATTGCATTCATTGATTATAACTTTGATGCCAAGGTCGACCGGATTGACGTTGGATTCAACTTTTATTTGTAGCACACCTGAATTGTACCTTCCACTAGTTTCATGACTAAAACAACTCAGGATTTTTATGAATCTTGTTATGGTCTTTTTTTACATTTCCAGTAGGCTGTAACTTAAGATATCAAGAGCCATTATCAGTAATTTATTTTAGTGGGTTCTTATTTCAGGCAGCAAAGAAGACTGCACATAAAAGCAAGAGTATTTTGAACAATATTGAGCGCTGGCAGAAGGTATGCAATCCGAAAATAATCTTTTTTTTTCCCCAATCCAATTGCATGCTTGGCACTCCTAATGTTGTTCTTCATGTTGCAGGGTGTAGCAAGTGATGATGGTGAGTTTAGCATTTCTCTGGCTACTGTGCGATTTGTCATTTCAAAGGTTCTACTGTTCTAGGATTTTTTTTAAAAGAATGTCGCTTTTTAGTGATGTTATAAAAGTTAGGTTTCTTAGCTTTGAAGTTTAATGTGGCTCTCTTTATAAAATACTATCAGTCTTTCCACGCTATTTTGTCTATGAAAATTGATTAAGGAAATTTCATTTTATCATCTCCTTCCCCAGTATTTGGTATCCCAATTGAAGTAACAGTACAACGGCAACAATCCAGCAGGCCCATTCCTCATATACTGGTCAAGTGTGCAGATTTTCTTATATTGACAGGTAATCTAAGATGAGAAGGGAAAAAGAGCCTTTTTTCATACTCCTGAATTGGACGACAATACCAAATCTTTATTCCTATGCATTGTCAGGTTTGCATACTGAGTACTTGTTCAAATCCATGGACGACAAGAAAGCTATTCAGCAGTTGACTTCTCTATTCAACCAAGGTGTCATCCCTTGAAGTCGACTTTCATATCATGTTAAAAGCAGTGAAAGTATAAGTTTTGCTTATGCCACTGTAATGATAGGATGATCGTCTAATTTGGGCTTTACAGATTGGAATGCATCATTGCCAGAAGGTGTAAATCCTATAAATGTAGCAGCTCTAGTGAAGTGTTATCTTGCGAGTCTTCCTGAGCCACTTATCACGTTTGAGCTCTATAATGAAATCAGAGAGGCTCGGTGCAGCATCCGTGACACGAGAAATGTATTGAAGAGGCTGCCAAATGTAAGATACACAACTCTAGAATTTGTCACTGCACTGCTACTCCATGTAAGCCAGAAGTCATCAGTTAACAAGGTAATCTTTCATTCTTTTTCCCTTTTTTTTTTTTTTATACGTACACTGCCAAGCTGCATGCATGTTATGCATTTCAAATAGAAATTCCACATACATGCATGCATCCTAGAAATTTATAATACATGGCATCAAGGTGGAGTAGATGCCAATTAATTATGTCCATGCAGATGGATGCAGCTAGCCTTGCTGTGGAAATGGCACCAGTCATCATTTGGCAGAAGGGTGTTCAGAGGTCAGATTATTCTAGTCAGCTTTGGCTTTCCTCTCTCAACCAGTCATCAAAAAGTTCTTCAAACACCATGGATCCTAGTACTTACAGTGCGTGGGACATCCTTGCAGGTGATATGTAGTTGATTTAACTGTTTTCTTGACTTGAATACTCTTTTTTGTATATCAAATAATTGACCCAAGACTAAGAGATGTCAATTAATTATCCTTGATATATTTCACATTTATTTATGTCTAGGAACATTTTTCTGCATTCTGCACAGATGAAACAGAGAAAGGTTTCTCAGTTTCAGATATACACTAGATGCTATGCCATTCAATGCTATGGAACACTATGCAAATTTTTTTTTACCAAGGGATATGTTTGCTCGTGATTGGGGAGGAATCAAATCTCTTTGCTGTCTCATTAAATTTTCCACTGGGGCCGAATGTCTCTCATATCAATTCTGTAATATTGATTTTGTGTTTATTCTTCCTTTTTTTTTTTTTTTTTTGAAGAAACCATTCTGAGCACTTAAAAGTAGAATAATCAACTAACTTTTTGCAACCATGCGCAAACAACTAAGAAAGAGGAAAACAGGCAGAATCCGAATACGAAGACCAACAAGACGAGAACACAAGAAGACACCTACCACTACAAATATAACAGACCTGAAGCACCTATACAAAACTATAGAAAAGGTCTTTCATATTTAGGTATACGCCATTTGGTTCTCAAAATTATTTTTATCAAACTTGAAAATACCACTCCTGCACTAGTTGTGATCAAAACTCCCCTTCTTCAACCTGTAACTGCTTTTCCTGCACATACATTTACCAAGTGTGAAAGGGCATTGAATTCTTAAATATCATAATAAATGGAGGTTTTAGTTTGGATAGCTGCTCTGCAATTTTATTGCACTCTCTCCTGCTAAAGGAGACTTGCCAATATAAGTTAGAATTAAAAATATTAGTGATATTCTTCCATAACCTCATTAATTTCCATGATAAATTCTGTGTGTTCTCTAATGCCTTAATGATGATAAGTGAGTCTCCTTCGATTATAATATTTCCTATAGAATCCTTCTTGGAGGGCCATAAGTTCACTAGCTAAATATAGCATCACCAGATGGTACAACGAATAGACAAGCCCAGGCCGGAGAATAAGGAAGTTCCAACCTCTTTCTTTTTGCCGTTTTTAGAACGGTTCCGCCATGAATATAGAACAATGTAGCGCCGGCCCGATAGTCGCTGCCGAAACCAATATGAATGTTTCGTGCTGGAGCTTTTTGGGAGGATGAGAGGAGGCACGGCAGGGATCTCGGTCGATCTGCCCCTCATAAATCACCACCCCCCCAAGTCAAGCTGGTGCTTGTTGTTGCACCAGGAGCTGTTGCACCAGGTGCTAAAGCGTGGGTGTTTTGTACCAATTGAGCAAAGATGGGTTGTAATTGTATAGCGGTATCTGAAAACATATCTCGGGGACGCCCTAAAGCGCTCATGGTATCATTATGAATATACAAGCCAACGATTTCCGTAGTAGCGGCGAGCGAAATGGGAGCAGCCTAAACCGTGAAAACGAGGTTGTGGGAGAGCAATACAAGCGTCGTGCTGCTAGGCGAAGCGGTGGAGTGCTGCACCCTAGATGGATAGAGTCCAGTAGCCGAAAGCATCACTAGCTTACGCTCTGACCCGAGTAGCATGGGGCACGTGGAATCCCGTGTGAATCAGCAAGGACCCCCTTGCAAGGCTAAATATTCCTGGGTGACCGATAGCGAAGTAGTTCCGTGAGGGAAAGGTGAAAAGAACCCCCAAAGCATTTGAAGCCATTTTAGTCCCAGAGTAGGCTAAGAATAATTCTCCAGTATGATATCGAACGATGCCTCCTTTCCTCGCCCTTCAATCACCTTGATTGTAGGTGCCATCAAAGTTTAATTTAAGGGTTATGTTTGGAGGTGGGGTCCATTTCAGTGGAGGGGTGTTATGAGGCTGTATAAAGGCACCATCCTTCATTTTTGGATAGGGATTATGAACTTGGTCACAACAAGTTTTGGGTGAAGAGGTTATACGCTGAATAAGTAGGCATTTCTTGCCTTCCATGTATGCCATGCAACTATTATGCCTATGCTACAATCCTATTTGAAGGATTTCCAAAACCACTGACTGAAGGTGTTAGTGGTTATAGGATTGACTGATAAAGCTTTAGCATTATATAAGACCGACCACACTGATGCATATGGACAAGAAAAGAACAGATGATCCACAGATTCTTAAGAAAGCCTACGACAAGCACAAATGTTTGTTGTAGACCTAGCTTAACAAGATAGTCACCAATCGTGATCTGATCTCTCAACATTCTCCTTGTGAATAGCTTGATTTTGTATGGGACAGAAAGGGACCAAAGATTTTTCAAGGGTAGATGTGGCTCAACAGGGGTAGGCCGAATGGATTTATATATCTTTGATTGAGTAGGTTCCAGCTGAGCTCTGTTCCTAACAAGGAATGCTTGATCCTCCTAAGGGAATTGCTAAAATTGACTTCACTATTTGATTTTCTGTAATTGACTGTTCTAGCTGTGTCTAGCTATGTCCCATTCCAACTGACTGGTGTTTGGATGACATGTTATAAACTCCCGACTAGTAGACGAATGTCTTCTTGTCATATTAATTGCTGGTGCAAGATCATCCTTTTATGGTGATGTTTTACTATCTTTCAACTGTAATCTGCAACAGGAGAATCATGTGATTATAAAGGTATTTTAAGTAACTCATTCATCTTTTAAGGAAACTCTCATGGGTGTGTTAAATAATACCTTAGAGGGAGTTTACGAAATTCCCGGGTTATCATCAATTCTTTCATCATCATCATCATTTTCGTCGTCGTTGTCGTTCTTGTCATCATCATTATTGCTTGGCAAGAGTTTTGCCATCATAAATGAACACAATGCACATGGGAAATCATATGGCTTACTTTCCCACTCCCCTATTAAAACAACAAATGGTCATGACTGACAAATTTCATTTATTGTCGTTCTTGTCACAGATGAAGAAAGTGACTTGGATGCATCCTCTCCCATTCCCTTGGATGATGGCTTGTCTACTGACTATGGTGCCATTGAGGTGATTCAGTGCCTCATTGACCATCATAATGCCATTTTCACAGATGCAAATGAAACGATATGGAGATAATGCCGGATTAAATGTTTCTATGTTTGAGTAGAAAATATAGCTGCTGAATTTGCATTTTCTATGGTTGAGCTGTAAGCATTCACTTATCATGGGCTTCCTATTATTTTAGCTCAAATATACCAGAGCACTGACCTGGCATAAATATTCTACTCTAACTCAAAATCTAAGTTTGTCTGCATGATTGCTACATGTGTGAAATTATCTTCTGCACAGGATAGCAATTAGATTTTTTGGATAAGATTTGAATATGTAGCATAATTTTTTCTTATTGAGGGGTTCTGATAAACTTAAAAAGGTTTGTTTGGGTTAATGGAAATAGGTAGATGGGAAATGGTTAATTTCCATTTATATCTTGGGGATGTACCAAAGGTTTTCTGTGTCGTCAGTGCTTTCCTAGAATGTAGGAAAAAAAAAAAAAACAGTTTACATGTGCTTTAATTTACATACTACTTTTTCCTAATAAATTGTTTTATGTTTGAATGCAATTTTCTAAGGATTGACCATTTTGCTGAATATTGCAGTTTTGATGGGCAATGTCTTTTGTTTTTTCGTAGCAGCTCTTTGATGCATGAGGCACATTCACTCTCGGGTTTAGGCCTATCATTTTATTCGGTTGGATCACCAGGCCATATCCTATAATTGTCATGCTCAAATACACATTCTCCTGATCTTTACCATAAAAAATTGATGAGAAACAAAATGGAGATCTGGAGGAGTATTCTTTAACTGATTGTTGGGAAGATTCTAACCATTGGATCAATGGCCCGCATAAGATCAGCCTTCGTTAAACAAAATGAAAAACTGAATTCAGAAGTATTTGGTGCAAAATGCGTTCCAAAAAAAAAAAAAAAAAAAAAAGGAAAGTGGTGAGGTTTGAAGGATATAAGGTATGAATGTTTCAATAAAAGGATTATGACAGGAAAGAGGTGAAGGATGTAAAGTAATGAGACCATGAGGTTCCTAGGATTTGATTTACTAACTAGAATGATGGCAGAGTACTCCTTGTTTTTTTTCTTTTTCCCCATCACCCCCTTCATTCATTTTCTATGGAGGGGAGATTATTTGATGCCCATTTGTTTGCCTTCACCTTTGTTTTTTCAATTTTAGCCACTTTTATAGAAATATATTTCTTAGAATCCCTTAACATCTATCTGTGAAATTTGAGATTTGAGATATACCTCTGGAATGGGATTTATAAATAAGGAAACCAGTTGCAAGCCCTTCAACAATGTTACAGCTTTAAAGATGGAATCCGGAGCTGCTGATGACAATCCATAATCCCACCAGAAAGGGCCAAGTCCATTTGTCCAGATCTGCTTTGCCATTAACAGCTGAAATGAAGCTGCTTGCCACGGGTGTCCCAAGGGGACAGATATATGTCAGGTCACGTGGGTATCCAAACACTACTGATTTAAAGCAATTATGGAAATGAGAGACATCTTCACAAGCCTCCATGCGTTTAAACTTTAAGCTACCAGATAAGTTTCTATTAGAAGGATCCAATGCCAGAGAAGTATGGCTATTTTTATCCCTATAGCTTTCCTATGACAACAAATACAACATGCATAAAGTGACAGTCTCTAGAATTTCAGAAGGCATAAAAGCTGTGGAATCTGAAAATGAAAGCTTACCATTTCCTTCAGTGAAAATCAACATAAGCCACAAATATCCACTCCCCATTCCAAAGACTAGGATAGCAGCAATTCAAAAACAAACAGTCACAGTTACCTAACTAAAAAGAGTAATAGATCGAAGAGAAACGTTTTTAATAATGTCTGGTTCACACATAATCACTCTGATGAGTTTGGTAGGGGCTCAAGGTGATCAAACATGTCCGCGGGGAAGTCATGAAAGAAACTGTCAGGCGTCGTCAAGTCATTATCTTGCCGCTTGGAGCAGTGTTGGTTTACGTCCAACGGCGTAAATGGCAGCTCAAATGGGAATTGCAGGTCCTTCTCAGAAGCATCGCGATATATGTCCAGAAAGCTTGCATCAATGAATCCTGTGGTAAGGTCATGGCTCCATGACAAGGGTGGAATGTCTAATGGTTGCTGTGGGAAATGGGTGGGTGGGAATTGTAGTGAGGGATCCAAGCATGGCTTCTTGTCAAGATGAATGAATTCATCAGGTGCCTGAAGGTTTGTTTCCAAATTAAGCAAGTTTGGGTTGATCAAGTCTGGCAATGGTACCATCTTGATGACATCTGAGTTCCCCAAGCTGTACATTGGTTCACCACATTGGCCATTTGAAGATTCTTCTTGAAATGGCATGGAACAGAGTGCAGAATCCTGGAAACAGAAATTACGTTTACTATTTAGCATGATACATTAATTTTTAATATAGTTCTTGATCCAGATATGATGTATCTGCTGATATTTTTTTAACTGCAAACCTCTTCAAATTTCATCCTCTATATATGTTCAGCCCCCACTTTTTTTTCCTGTTTTGGTTACATGACTGAGCCCCATAATTTCAAGGAGGCGATATTGACATACTTCCACTGTACCACGGGCTCTAGTCAATTATATGTAAGTTTATGTCAATTGTATACACTTCTATGCTGTACTTGCATCTAAAACCATTGATTTGCTGGAATCGAGATCATATGAGGGTTTTGACCCACAGTGATAGCATGTGGACCAATCACGGTCCACCATGCCACCATGGGTAGCCCCTGCCCATGCATAAGGTAGCAGCCCCGGGTGCGTGGCAGGCTCCCCACAGTGACATGGCAGACTGTGATAGGTCCACTCACGGTCACCATAGGGTAAAACCTCACAGGATCCAGACTCTGATTTACTGCGGTCGTTATCATTAGAAGTAGTCTCCTTAATTGGATGGGCTGTGGACTGCGCATCACTAGCAGCAGCAAGCTATAGAAAATATTATCAATGGCAAGGCGTTGGCCACAACAAAAGGTCAAGGATTAAGTCTGTACAAAACCTTCTTTTAATACTTAAAATAGTGAAAACTGATTTTACTTTGTAAATAAAGGCAAGGAATTGAACTGAAAGACAGTCAACTGATTATGTTCTCTTACAGAAATAAGAGCCCCAGAACTGTTTTCATCAAGATTCACCTTGTCTTTACAAAAATATATTGTAGAAAGCATAAAGTCTAATTCTAATTTAGAACTTAGTTACAGAAGATCATACAAAAATAGATACATTTTGCTTACCTCTAGTGCTTGAGATTCACAATGAAAAACAGGGAGTTTTGAATGATTCTTATTTGATTTGGGTGGCGACGAAGTCTGTAGAATACGTGCTAATCTTTTCTGCCTAGTACTCCAGAAATTTTTCACATCATTATCTGTTCTTCCTGGTAAGTAGGTCGCGATTCTTGCCCATTTATTCCCAAATTGCGCTTGTAAATCAATCACCACCCTCTCCTCCTCCGCTGAAAATTTGCATCCACTTCAAAAAAAAATAAAAATGTTCAATTGTAACACAACAACACTATATTCATTTGGAGCCATATAACAAAACAAAAGCAACACTGTCTTAATGGTAATTGTAAAGATGTTAGTAAATGATTAACCTTAAACAGGAAGAAACCAACAAAGAGAAGCCAATTCATTCAATAAGTAAATGAACCAATAAATCAATGTTTGGAGACACACCAAGAAAACTAATCTAACATCATGCCAATTGGTTGTTTCCTTCAGATGTCATCAGTTACTAAGCACAATCTTAAACGAGTTTCGATTGTAATAATAAAAGATTGTAATAATAAAAGATTTTCAATGACCCATTACAGGCCAAACAGAAGAAATGATTAGTTGATGGTTTCACTCTCAGAAACAGGAAATGAGCAGATTCTCACGTCTTTAAATCCGGTTTAAGCTTATTAACCCATCGAAGACGGCACGATTTGCCTGTTCTTGGCAACAGACCCTTGGATCTAATCGCGCTCCAATCGCGAGGGCCATACTTGTTCACATAATCCATCAGTATCTCATCTTCTTCAGCCATCCATGGCCCTTTCCTGATTGCCATCCCATCATCTCTTCTACGTCCTTCCATGGCTAAATCTCCAGTTTCATTTCATCAATCCTTCTTTCTGACCACTAAATGGAAATGCTCCAAGGCATTTCATGGTTTAAACCATAGGTTCCTGAGAATTCAAAATTTTCTACACATGCCTTTTTGTATATAAGTGACGGTTAAAAACGGTTGGAATGGGGTCTATCCACTACAAGCCCCCCACTTCCCCCACTTCCCTCTTTTAACGATTCAAATTGTTCAATTGTGAAAATGCCCCTGTTCCTGTTGTTGGACTATTCACTCAGATTTCCTTTTTAGGATTTTCCAAAAGAAATTGAGGGCCACTCGAATGTGGGGCCCACCTGAGAATAATGAATGATCAGGACTCAGGATCATCCATTTATTGCTGAGATTGTGTTCAACATTCTTAGGTGAATTCGGGTCCTCGAGAAATCCATGTGGGGCCCATCTGTGAAATCTAAACAGTCAAATCATGGTTGCCCAATTCCCATGTACTTACCAGTCCTGTGCCAAATTTAAACCGAATTGGAGGTGCACTAATTGTTACATCGAAAATATGTGTGTTATATGTGATCAATCTTGTGTTGATTGGATGATGTTTGCCCCGCGCCGGTACTTATGGGGGAAGAGTGATTTTGAGCGGTTTGGAAAAGAGATGGGGCTCACTGATGGAATTATAGGGCTGGCCTCAGAGGATCCAGATGCAATCTTAGCCATCCCTTTCTAGCAAGGCCTGGTTTCCTACACATGTGCCTTGAGTTCGTAAATTTGATCAATGGTTTCTAAGTTCTAATACTGGCTCACTGATGACCTGTCCGATTTTTTTTCTCATTGGCTTAATTCACAAGCAAGACCTTGGAGTTAAACAGGTCCGAGTGTTCCGCAGCAGATGGATCAATGGATTCGGATTACTTCATCATCATTAAGAAGGTTATGATCAAAATGCGCTACATCAGCCAAAATTAAACCATCATATTTCAAAATATGCTCTTCCTTTCATTCCATTAAAGAGACACGGTTCCTTAAATCTTATAGAATGAGGCTGAAATAAGGACCCCCAAATACCAAAGACTAACGAATATAAAACATTTCTAACATATGAATTTATATTCAAATGGGCTGCAAGGAATATTAAAGAAGTGAATGATTGAGGGATATAAGGTGGAGATGTAGATGAAATCTTTATTTTCTTATAATTAAAATTAGTGGAGTGATGGCTATGTATTCAATTTCCATCTCTCCTCATTCATTTTCCATTTTAAGGGGGAGATGATTTTTGGGACGCTCACCTTCGCTTCCTGAATTTCAACCATATTTTGAAATCCAAATCTTAAATTATTAAGTCATTTTTGTATCATGTAATGGAATACCTACAAGTCTATTTCTTTTTAGTAGTTAAAAAAGGAAGAACCAAAAGTGAATATCCAAGAATGGGAATCGAATTGAATCAAGGGAAGATGCAAAATACATACACATTCATCACCCTAGAAATTCAATACATAGGAAAAGTCTAGGTCTCATCTACATCTCCTCCTTATCCATCAGCCCTCACCTCATACCCTCATGACCTCATTAATAATCCTTTGGTTGAGCTCATTTAGCCATGAATTCATATCCATTCAATTCCCATAAAGAAGATAACGAGTTACATGTGGAATGTGTAAGGAAATTATTTTAGGCCCATTACTTGAACCACAAGTCATTTCCTTTCTAGAAGTGTGGTCATTATAGGAATTCCATTTTCATAGGATACATATGCTATAATTACTCAAAACGGTTTCCTAATGAGATAGTTTCCTTAATATTCTCTACCTTGATGGACGGTTGAGATTAAGTCTAAAGTAAACCTAATTGGGAATTCGGTCCTCTCTCCACATATAAATAAAGCCTTTCGTCCATCACAAAGGCTACACACAAAACCTCAATACATTAAGGTTTATAGGCAAGGAGAGAGAAACCGAAACCATTCACCCAGCCTCTTCTTCGACAGATCTCAACAACAGGGCCAGACAACAGGATCAGAAAGCTCTCTGCATCAGAATGTCTGGAGGTACTCTTCAACTTATTTAAGATTGAATCCTATATGTGATTATCATGCTGTTCTCGATCTTAGGGTTCATGTTAATAATGGTATAACATGTGGTATCAGAGCCAGGTTTTAGAACACATGATCATCCATTAATTAGGGTAATTTTTGCATCGCCATAATCGGCAAATATAGATCCGTTTTTTATTTTTTACTCTGTTTTGCAAAATTTTACCAATCAAACTTTTATGGCCTGCATGAATGGTTTAGATTTATGTTATTCCGCAATTTCGATTTAACCACGACTGTATGATCGTGATTTATTTAAAGTTCTGATTTTTTTTTATTTTGCATAAAAACCCTGCGTAAGTTCAAAAAAAAAAAAAAAAAAATAGAATCGGGTTTTATGTCGTATATATTCTTATCTTATGCATGTGTTGTCTTAATTTTAATTGGAGCCTTATTGTTGTTTCTCTATTACAGTTATTGTACCTACTAATCTAAATTCGCATGCTACCTCTGTCACTAAGCTCAATGGAACTAACTTCTCAGAATGGAAAGAACAAGCTGAGTTCACATTGGGGGTACTTGAACTGGATATGGCTCTTCTTAAAGATAAGCCAGCTGCACTCATTGAAACAAGTACCCCTGAGGAAAAGGCACTCTTCAATGCTTGGGAGAGGTCTGACAGACTAAGCACTATGTTTTTGCGAATGACTATTGCCAATAACATCAAAACATCCCTTCTTAAAACTGAGAATGCTAAGGACTATATGAAGGCCATTGAAGATAGGTTTAAGACTGCAGACAAATCCCTTGCTGGGACACTAATGGCAGATCTTACAACCATGAAGTTTGATGGCACTCGCTCAATGCACGAGCATGTCATTGAGATGACCAACCTTGCTGCTAAACTTAAGAATTTGGGATTATCAGTGGATGAGGCTTTTCTCGTCCAATTTATCCTAAATAGTTTACCTCCTCAGTACGGGCCTTTCCAAATTCACTACAACACTATTACGGACAAGTGGACAGTGAATGAATTGGCTAACAAACTGGTTCAAGAGGAGGCCAGGCTGAATCAACAAGGTATTAAAGTAGCTCATCTCGTTTAAGGAGCTGGACATAAAGCTGGGAAAAAGAATAATTCAGGCCAGAAAAGGGCACCACCCAGACCTAATGAGGCTAGCCAGAACCCCAAGAAGAAAAAGAAGGAAGACATATGCAGATTTTGCAAGAAACCTGGACATTTTCAGGTAAACTGCACTAAACGTAAAGAATGGTTCGAAAAGAAAGGTAACCATATGGGTTTCGTAAGTTATTTCGAATCAAATCTTACTTATGTTTCTTCTGATACTTGGTGGATTGACACTGGTGCTAATGTTCATGTTTCCAATTCAATGCAGGGATTCCTTACGATTCAAACCATAAACCCAAGTGAGAACTTTCTTTTTATGGGGAACAAAGACAAAGCTCCAGTTGAAGCTATTGACACTTTTCGTCTTGTTTTAGATAGCGGTTATCAGTTAGATTTATGTCAAACTCTTTATGTTCCGTCTATTTCTCGTAATTTGGTTTCTGTAAGTGCACTTGATAAAGTTGGTTATTCGTTTGAAGTAGGAAATGGTAATTTCAGTTTATTTAAAGATTCTAGTCGCATTGGTTCTGGAATATTGATTGACGGGCTATACAAGTTTCATCTTAATAGTCCATTTACTGAAACCCATCTTACCCTGCATTCTAAGGGCCCGTTTGGTAAATTTACTAATAAAGTCAAGTTAAGTTAAACATCCCATAAAAAACACTTTTTACAAAAATTCCCTCCATCTTTTCCAAAAAAAGTCAAAAAACAACTACATTTACTCACTAAAAGACAAAAAATCTACATTTCCCCATACAAAAAGTCAAAAATATTCCATTCCAAACAACTAAAAACAAAATATCATCATAACTTACTTATATTTTATTCATTCTTTTCATTTCACTTCACTCCACTTTATTTTAAAAATAAATTACCAAACGGGCCCTAAGGAAACAAAACGAAAGTCATCTAAAAATGACTCTTATTTCTTGTGGCATAAAAGACTGGGTCACATATCCAGTGAAAGAATAAAACGATTAGTAAAAGATGGTGTCCTTCCGGATCTAGATTTTACTAATATTACAGTATGTGTGGATTGTATTAAAGGCAAAACAACAAAACACACAAAGAAAGGAGCCACAGAAGTACCCAGCTTCTTGAAATAATTCATACAGACATTTGCGGACCTTTTGATGTTCCAACCTTTGGGGGAGAAAAGTACTTCATTACCTTTATTGATGATTACTCACGTTACTGTTACCTATACTTATTGCATGATAAATCTCAGTCTGTGAATGCTGTACAAGTATTCATTACTGAAGTCGAAAGGCAACTAGATAGAAAAGTGAAAATCATAAGGTCAGATAGAGGTGGTGAGTTTTATGGTAGGTATGATGAAACAGGACATCATCCTGGACCTTTTGCAAAACTCCTCCAAAAGCTTGGAATTGTTGCCCAATACACAACGCCTGGTTCTCCATGGCAGAATGGTGTAGCTGAAAGGCGAAATCGTACATACATGGAAATGGTTAGATCCATGATGAGTCATGCCAACTTACCTATATCCTTGTGGATGGATGCTCTACGCACAACTGTTTATATCTTGAATAGGGTTCCCAGTAAGGCAGTTCCAAAGACACCTTTTGAACTGTGGAAATGGTGGAAACCTAGTTTAAGACATCTCCAAATTTGGGGTTGCCCAGCTGAGGCTAGAGTCTACAACCCACATGAAAAGAAATTGGACCTTAAAACGATCAGTGGTTACTTTATAGGTTACCCAGAAAAGTCCAAAGGATTTAGGTTTTACTGCCCTAACCATAGTACAAGAATTGTTGAAACCGGTAATGCTAGATTCTTTGAAAATGGTGAAATCAGTGGGAGTAATAAAACTCAAGATGTGATCATTCAGGAAATCAGGGTACCTATCCCTTTACCCTCCATTCCGAAAGATGTTGGAAATCCTCCCGTTATTGAACCCTTTAACAATGAGAAAAATCCAATAAATGATCAACAACTCCATAATGAGATTGTCACCAATGAACATATGGATGAAGCACCAGAGGGACCAGCATTAAGAAGGTCTCAAAGACAAAGGAGATCAGCTATTTCCGATGATTACATGCTTTACCAAGTAGAATCTGAAGAAGGGACAATTAAAGACCCGGTTTCTTATTCACAGGCCATTAAGGATGTTAATTCTAGTAAATGGATTGATGCCATGAAGGAAGAATTGAAATCTATGGATGAAAATCAAGTATGGGAAGTTGTTCAATTGCCTCCAGGACACAAACCAGTTGGCTGTAAATGGGTCTTCAAGACCAAACGCGACTGCAAAGGCAATATTGAACGACATAAAGCCAGACTTGTTGCAAAAGGTTTTAATAAGAAAGAAGGCATTGATTATACTGAGACTTTCTCCCCTGTGTCCAGGAAGGATTCTCTTAGAATTATCATGGCATTAGTAGCTCACTATGACCTCGAGTTACATCAAATGGATGTAAAAACTGCCTTTCTTAATGGAGACTTGGAAGAAGAAGTCTACATGCGTCAACCTGAAGGCTTCATAATTGAAGGTCAGGAAGATATGATCTGCAAACTTAAGAAATCAATATATGGACCGAAGCAAGCTTCGAGGCAATGGTATCTAAAGTTTCATGAAATCATTACTGCCTTCGATTTCAAAGAAAACATAGTTGACCCTTGCATATATCTCAAGATCAGTGGGAGTAAGTTCATATTTTTGGTTCTGTATGTTGATGACATATTACTGGCTAGCAGCGACCTTGGTCTGTTACATGAGACAAAGGATTATCTCTTTAAGAACTTTGAAATGAAAGATATGGGTGAGGCTTCCTATGTGATAGGAATAGAAATATTCCGTGACAGGTCACTTGGTATTTTGGGATTGTCTCAGCAAGCATATATTGACAAAGTTCTAGAGAGATTTGGCATGATGACATGTTCTTCTAGTCATGTTCTACTGCATAAAGGAGACAAGCTTGATCTTACGCAGTGTCCACAGAACGAATTGGAACGTAAAGAAATGGAAAAATATCCTTATGCTTCTCTTGTAGGAAGTTTGATGTATGCACAGGTCTGTACAAGACCTGACATTAGTCATGCTGTTGGCATGCTGGGTAGATTTCAAAGTAACCCAGGAATCGCTCATTGGAAAGCTGCAAAGAAAGTACTGAGATACCTCAAGGGAACAAGGAAGTATATGCTCACATATAGAAAATCAAGTCACCTACATGTGACTGGTTATTCCGATTCAGATTTTGCTGGATGTCCTGACACCAGACTCTGCACTCTCGGCTATGTGTATCTCTTATGCGGAGGAGCAATATCATGGAAAAGCCAGAAATCAGAGTTGCTTTACACATCCACCATGATGGCTGAATATGTGGCATGTTATGAGGCTGCAATTCAAGGAACATGGTTGCGTAATTTTATCACTCAGTTTGGAGCCTTGAGTTTCATCTCTAAGCCATTAACTATTTACTGTGATAATGATGCTGCAACCTTCTTCTCTAAGCATGACAGGATATCTAAGGGATCCAAACACATGGACCTTAAATATCTATCACTGAAGCAAGATGTTAGATTACAAAAATTTGTCATTGAGTCTATACGTACAGATTTCATGGTCGCAGACATATTCAAGAAAGGACTACCTCCAAAGACCTTTCAAGGACATACTGAAAGCATGAGTCTTCAAGATAGTTCTTAATTATCATTTTCTGCCTTTTTATTTTTATTTCTGTACTTGTATTTGACATTTATTGAGCTCTTAATGCAACTCTACATCTACTATTTCTGTTTTTCCATTGTGTACATAATTATGTTTGGATAAATGATAAACAAAAACAGTCTTTAAACAAAGACATTATGGGACCATTATGTAAATCTCATCTTATGGTCTAGTTATGACGGTTGTAAATGACGTGGTACATGGAAGTAAACATGTTGCAAAATAATATGTGCACGCCATGACTCCCATTAACAACCGAATTAGCCAAGACACTTATGATAACCGACTAAAGCAGTGTTTAGCATATAATGCGCGCCTTATGATCCCTAAAAATGAAAACATTAATGGATCTTCCTATTGACCAAGTGGGAGACTGTAAGGAAATTATTTTAGGCCCATTACTTGGACCACAAGTCATTTCCTTTCTAGAAGTGTGGTCATTATAGGAATTCCGTTTTCATAGGATACATATGCTATAATTACTCAAAACGGTTTCCTAATGAGATAGTTTCCTTAATATTCTCTACCTTGATGGACGGTTGAGATTAAGTCTAAAGTAAACCTAATTGGGAATTCGGTCCTCTCTCCACCTATAAATAAAGCCTTTCGTCCATCACAAAGGCTACACACAAAACCTCAACACATTAAGGTTTATAGGCAAGGAGAGAGAAACCGAAACCATTCACCCAGCCTCTTCTTCGACGGATCTCAACAACAGGGCCAGACAACAGGATCAGAAAGCTCTCTACATCAGAATGTCTGGAGGTACTCTTCAACTTATTTAAGATTGAATCCTATATGTGATTATCATGCTGTTCTCGATCTTAGGGTTCATGTTAATAATGGTATAACAGAATGGGCATGGAACTACAAATGCTGCTACTGATGCAATATCACAAACTGAACATAAACATTCAAAATTTGTTGGAGCTGGTTTTGGCCTTTTCTTTTGCTGTCGATAAATAATGTTGGCACTGCAATCAATCCGTCATGTGTTCATGTGTTTTACACAATCAATACGACTGTTGGCCTGACTCACATCAAGCTCGGACATGGAGGTGTCAAAGTCGTCATTACTTCTCCTTAGATATAGAAATCAACAGGTAGGCCTTTGCAGATTGTACCTTGGAATATTTCTTGATTCTTTTGAGCTAAATTGCTGAAATAAGGGTCAATAATGAATGTAGGTGGTGAACTATAGATCCTAGAGCTGCACCGCTTGCAAATCCTAGTTTAGTCAGGATTAGGAGTATTAATCCAATTTGCATGTGGACCATAGAGTCTGGATCTTCTCAGGGCTTAAACTTAGATAAAACTGAGTTGAAGGAGTGGAGCTTCACAGCGAGGCCCACTTATTGAAAATTTGAGTTTCTCAAAATACATGCCCTTCCAATGTATGGGATACATCCAAATTTTGCTCCCATAGAAGTTAGACCGTTTGATTAGAAATGTGATTAACAGAGTCTTATACATATTCATTAATGATGTTTTTTATGAAACAGTCAATCTTACTATGGGACTAACTTTAATCAGGGTAAAATTTGGCAACAAGTAACACACTGAGAGTGTTGGGTGGCAAAGTGGAAAATACCTGCAATCAATGAGCACAATGCACAAACACCATCAATCAAACAATCACACACAAGAACACAATAATTTTATGTGCTTTGGCAAGAGCGCCTACTCCACAAGGAAGAGAAACTCTTGCCAATAGTCTCTCTCTCTCTCTCACTGGTGTGCATAGGGTTAGGGTTATATTCACATCAATATAAATAACATGTTCAAAAAACCAAAATACCTTTAACCCAATTACACTCAGGTTAACCCACAATGACTAAGTCCGCCAACCCAAAATACAAGACATACCCAATAATCTCACCTTGGCTTAGATTCCATCAATTCCCGATCCACCTTGGAGATACTCAAAAATGTTAAGATTATTGGGTAGTGTAGTGGAAAATACTTACGATTAACGATCACACAATGCACAAACACCATCTACAAAGTAATTACACACGAACACAATAATTTTACGTGGTTCAGCAAGAATGTCCACGGAAAAGAGAAACTCCCGTCAATAGTTTCTTCCTCTTTCACTGTCAGTGTTGTGCATGGGATTAGAGTTACATTTACATCAATGTAAATAACCTAGTCAAGAGACCAAAATACTCTCAAACCCAATTACACCTAAATTAACCCCAATGACTAATCCAATTAAGAAGAAAAAAAAGACGTACGCCCATAAGAAGAGCATTTATTTTGAGCACCTTCAATTTTTAAAAGGTAAGCCCTGCTGCGGAGTTCCATTGCTACAACTCATGTGTTCAAAACCCTTTTTTTTTTTTTCATTTTAAATGGAGGATAGGCTGTTGGTTGTCAGTAAGGATGCAATCCTAAAATGTCCAACTAACAAGAAGCATCTCCTATAACCACGTGGGAAAAGTGGTAGGTCTGATAGTTAGGCCAAACACATACGAGCCTGTGAGCTCTTGCTTGCACTTACAAGTAAAAGTGGCTGGAGTTTGTTCCCTTCAATAGGTAGGAGATGGGGCCCACACATTGTCCTTTTCTCCTATATATGATTAACTGGTAGATAGATGGATTGCTCAAGAGAGAGCGTTCATCTTTCTTTATCCACTTAATTGAGTCTCAATCAATTCAATTCAATGATT
Organism: Cinnamomum chago; assembly: GCA_038049695.1. Lineage (NCBI taxonomy): Eukaryota > Viridiplantae > Streptophyta > Magnoliopsida > Laurales > Lauraceae > Cinnamomum > Cinnamomum chago. Next base: position 115,312,740 of record CP142453.1, on the reverse strand, counting down.
CCCACTACTAAATGGAACATGTTGCAATCACTTCTTAACTAGAAAGAGACAGACCCTCCTCTTAGAAGAAAAAGGGAGAGGAGACTCGAAAGAGAAAGAGAAATACTGAAAGACCCTCCTCATAGAAGAGAGAGAGAGAGAGAGATATCAAATTACTAAAGTGTGCCGTCCTACCAGAGATTCCCTCATCACCAGACCATCAAAAACGCCAACCATCATTTCTTTCCAATGCAATTCGGAAAGGCATACTCTTTCGACTAATAACCATCCAATGAAGCTTTCCTGATTTCAGTGTTTACTTTCAAAAGCATATGCTAAAACAACAGTGGGAGTTGGGCTAAACTCTTGGTTGAGGAATCCCCAGCTTATTTTCAAGTGGGACAGGTGATTGTCCCCAACAAATTAGAAAAAGTAGTGCATTTGAAGAACTAGCTTCATCTGATGTTGTTAGCTAATGAATTTTTGACAATGAAATTGACTATTGACATTAAAACCGAGAACGAGGGATTCTACAGTTAATTGGGTACCCTGCTTCTTACCCTAACCTAAATGTCTTGGGTTCGATCCTCGAGTTCTTCTTTCTTCGTATCAGACTTCTTTTACTACGGGGATGTCTCTCGTTATAACCCAACAAAGGGTTCACAAGTCTTAAGACTCTAGCCATTTATCACTCTCTGGCAAATACCTGATTAGAAACTCCTATTCTTCCATTCATTGAGACTAGTGGCCTTGCCGAAAGAGGCAAGGGGGACTTCTATGCTTTGAAGGAACAAATGAAAGGTGTCTCTCGTTAACACCACCCATCTTGCGGGGGCCCTACAACGGATGAACCAATAAACTTAAATGATTGTGTTTTAAACTGAGACCATCTTGTGTGCCCTATCATGGATGAACCAATAAAATCAAATGATTTGTCTTTTTAACGAATGAACCAATATAATTAAATGATTTTTCAAATAAGGGGTTGATAGGTTGCTTCCTTGGATGGGTGTGATTATATAAGTGGGTTGATATGTTGCTTCTTTGGATGAGTGTGATTATGTTAATAGGTTTGGAGGTGGCTGACACATATTTTAGGGACCCACTATTTATAGTTGGGCTATCATTTTAACCCTTTGATCAATGAACATGACCCTGACCCTGACCCTAAGTGGGCCCTACTTAGATGGGAATTTCTGGCTCAGTAAAATGTCCATCTCATGAGGCTGAGTGCTCTTTAATTCTTGGACTACATCTAAAGACAAGACGGCTTTTGACTGGAGTAGTGTTTTATGTGACTCATTATTTAACTATTTTTTAATTGAGTTATCCATGCCTAATTCCTTGTGAAGTCACGCAAGAGTTTCCCAAAAGCAAAAGCCACAATAGCTAGAGGGTCCTTAATCCTTAAATGCTATATGGTCAGGTGTAGAGAGGTAGCTGATGCCTACCATTCCTTACAAGTGGGGCCCATATCGAAATCCATAGTGTTGAATAATGTCCCCACCATGGATAAGGGATGCATCAAAGAGTACCCCTGACATTGGGAGACCACAGCCATTCAGTTTTTGTGGACTGAATTTCTTGCTAATGACCGTTTATTAGTGGGCCACCAGTCAAGAGTTAGTATATTCTTTCTAATCCCAGATGTGGTCAATATCTGCTCTACTTCGAGTGTCTTTATGCATTGTGATGGTTGTAATCACTAATAAGGGCTGTTTGTTTAAAAGAATTGTGAGAATTCTGGTCTAAAACAATTATGACAATTTCAAACGCTCCCTTCAAGAAGAACTTCAAATGCTCAATTCTTCTCTAGCATTTAGAATGCTGGAATTTGATATGGAATTATGAATTCTTGCATGTAATAGAGTATATGGAATGCCTAAGGAACAAGATTTCACATCATATTAAAAATACTTAACAAGCCCAATTCCTTTTCAGAAACCCCTTTAACCAAACAGGCCCTAAGAAGGGCATGTAAATGCGAAGGATCTGTGAGTAATCCGAACTAAAGCTCCTATGGTGTTACATGCTAAGGATCACAGATTAAGGCTTTAAGATGGAGGTGATCTCTATAATTAATCAACTGTTTAATCTGATGTGGGCCAGTGGCAAGCAGGCCACACGATTTGTAACAATTCATCATTGAAATTTGAATATCCCCACTCCCCAATAGACCCCATTGATTCAATGGTCCAGATCTATGTAAATGGGCCACACAACCAGGGACCCAGAACCTGATATTTCTGTCTACAGAGACAGCCTCACCAACCACTTCAACTGCCTTCAAAGAGAAGAAAGGGGTAAAAAAGAAAAAAGAAAAGAAGGAAAAAGGAAAAGTAACAAGAGAAAAAGAAAAGAAGCAGTTGCTTTCAGGAAACCATTCCATTGCAACAAACAGTTATATATCAACCGACAAGCAACAGCAAATGCAGGATTAGAAGGCACCACCTTATAGTATCGGATAGCTGGAACAACACCACAATGTTGATCATGGCGTTTGGATTCTCAGTTCTACCTTTAACTCTGTTTGTCCCACCTTGCAGATTATTCACCCTTTTCGTCGCCAAAGTTCAGAAGATTTGTCAAGCTATAGCTAGTTTAAGGTCCGGATATCCAACAGCATGGGCTCGTCTAAGTGAAATCCCCTCTGCTTCTTTCAGAGTACGCCCAACAAGCTACATAGGACATATTTATCAGGTTTCATACATGTAAGTTACATCCCCTTTTCTCAGTGATTCCTGTGTGGGTTGCTTCAATTTTTAGCTACATCCTTCTATCTGAACTTCTTCCTTTTCTTTCTTAAGAATTTTGGGTTCCTATAGCTGGTTTGATCTCATAACAGCCATGTTCTTCTCTTTTTCAGTACTTAGTTTTGATGAAACCAAAGATTTGGAGTGGAGCATGCCTGTTGAGGATTTTCTTCAGTTTTGGTGAGGATTCATGAAGCAAAGTGCTCAACCTTCATTGAAAGGAATCTGGAAATTTGCTGTTTCTTAGCTTCTGTCATATGGAACTTTGTAAAAGTTTCATTTCTCAAATAAATATGCAATGAGATGTGCTTAATTTTTGTGTTGTGAAAATAAGTATGGGTATTCAATCATTTAACAAGGGGGTTTACCTTTTCTTTCTATTTAATGAGAAGTGAAATTATAGACTCCATATGTATTAGCACAGTAGAGGAATTGCCCTGTTTTATTTACTCAGAAAACTAGGAAGTCATCATCCTATCTTCTTTATTATAAGGGGAAGGTGCTTAGAAGGTCAGGCCATCTTGAAGATCCCAAGTGGTCAGGTTCAAGCATAGATAAAGGTATGTTTAAACTCTTCTCTAGTTTGCTTTTATGTAAAACTACCAATATTCTAATAGGGAATCTGATACTTTGATCAGTTGCATAAAAGCAAACGTTGGAGATTATGATCTTCTCTTAAATAAGATTGTTAGGATGTTAGTGTTGTTAGGATTATCCTTATCCTTTAGATATGGTTAGTTCATATTTTCTTATAAATGTAATATTTTCACTCAATGAAACCTACGGTGAAAATTATGGGAACATGGTGATTCTTGAAAGTTTATAGTAAACTAGTAAAATATTTGAAGAAAATATAGCAATGATTCTTAAATGGAAAAGTGATCAGATGTGTAAGATCTTATTCACTCTCAAGTAGCAGGGCATCTCCAATCTACAACAATAAAGCCTATCACACATTCTATGGACTGGGTTCATAAGAACCATTGAAATAATAAAACATCTGAAACCCCCATCTGCATTTCAGACATCTGACATCCACAATCATGTCCAAAGGGAAACAAAAGTTGTACAGGCAGATAAATTGCGTTAGGCTTCTTGAAGTTGCCGAATTCGGATTGGGATATTTTGTATCCATGTCCAATAATGACAAGCGCATCCATGTGAACAATTACTTTAATAAACTTTTGAAATGTTAGCAATCTTATTAGATGGGTCCCAGTAATAAAAATTTCTACATGGTGCCTCCTCAAGGAAAAAATACATGGCTCGGCCTTTTGATTTAAAAAGGGCTCCAATGTAGACATCCCAATTTGTCATGTTTCAGGACCCTGTAAATTTGAAATGGCATGAAGTCATGAACACAGAAGAAAGGGAAGAACTAACTAGGCCTGAATAATCCAAGAGCTAGGTGCAGTTCAGATGTGCATCTATGCATCCTTGATTCTGTTTTCAGCTTTGAAGTGTTCAGCAGTAAAAAGAAGAGCTTCAATTCATGTTAGGAACATCCCTCTCTTTAGCCTATCATGGGAGGCATCTCAAATCCTTTTTGAGTCTTGGATTCACAACAAATTTGTGAGGCTCTTCAGTGGAGCCCATTTATGAATAGTCTAATAGCTCAAAAATAAATGCCCTTTCTTATATGACTTCAATGAAATTTTATTACAATAGGATCTTGCCATAAGATTAAATTGATCACTTATAAAACACGTAAATACAATATTACGGGGTAGCTATTCAGAGGTTCCACTAGATTACTCTCACCAAGATCTTCACAGCCTTCCTGTTTATAGTTCAATTCTATATAAGCACAAACCAAAAGAGTCAATGGCACCACTCTGGGGCTGATAGCTCTCTCTCTCTCTCTCTCAAAAAAAAATAAAATAAAAATAAAAATAAAAATAAAAATAAAAACCCCTTGTTCAGCCCTTGCCAAAGGTCCCTCAAATTCCATAGTCCGGTGTTTTTTCCTCTATTCTATAGCCTTCATTGAGAAATGTAAAAGAGATGCATTTAAAACAAGGGGACTGCATCTGAAGCAGTTAAAGAAGTAAATGAACCTCACAACATCTAAAGCAGCATATAGTTAAAGATGATAGCTTAGAACATCCATTAGCACATTAGTTAGTAATCTGTTAAAACAAAATGAACAAAGTTTAAACCAACCACCATATGTTAGAATATTTTAGGTTTGCAACCATTAAAGATCTCTCGAAAAACAATGCAATAATACCATAGATAATAAATCTAAATCTTTAAATGAGTTAAATTTTACATGAATGCACCATCGTAAGCATCCGATCCAACAAAGGCTAGTCTTTACAGGCAATTACAACTCTCTTGTCTTTTATCCTTTCTTATTTGAGGTAAGTGATAGATACAAAGAATCCTTCGTAAGCAAGAGAGATACCTGTGGATCTATTTTATAGACCCATAATTGTTGTAATCTCTCCTCCCATCAAAGAGAGAAAATCACTCTGATTTGTCCTTTGACTTAAGCAATAAATGACAACTCAATAAAATCCATCATCTCATGGCTATTGAAAATGAGTCAAATCAGATGGTTCTATTTCTCAATCTTTTTGACTTGTGCTCCTATGGAACCGGGGTCGAAAAGATTGAAAAAGTCAGTCATTCACAACCACTGATAATGGATTCCTCGAAAAGTTAAAGATTAGTAATCATTTTTAGAAATTGAATGGATTCGGTCTTATACATACGCAAGGAAGGTGATAAAAAAAAGAAAGAAGTGCCGGAGAATCAAAACATAAATGGAATAAGATGTAAGAGAACCAATCCACATGTATATTGGTCATGTGGGTCACATCAAGACACTGATCCAACACCATATCGATCCAACTAGCAGAAAAATATAATAGGAGAATGGATTTTGATGTTTTTAGAGATCAGGTTATTAATATCCGCTTTCCAATGAGATATATGGCCTAAATACTTCAGCATAGTAAGTGCTTACCCTAAATTACCAGGTGGCTCACAATGCCTAATCCTACCAGTTGAGAAAATACTTATAAATGTTTTCCTTTTACCACTATCTGAACGTAGCATGGGACTCTAGAAGTGAAAAGCAAAGTTTAAAGGGTTTTATCTATCTTTTGCAAGGGATCTTGATTAAGGTCAAGGCAATTCTTGATTGGCCCATTCTCACTATAATCACTGGAGTTCGAAGTTTTTAGGGCATTGCAACTTTATACAAGAGATTCATTTGAAACTTTAGCAGTATCATAGTTTTTTTTTCCCCCTGAATGCATGAAGAAAGGTGAATTTAAGTAGACAAGTGCAGCCACCAAAGTTTTTTAGATAAACAAGCGTAAAATTACAAATGCACCAATTCTACAAATTCCAGATTTCAACGAAGTCTTTGAAATTGCTTCTTATGCATCGAAAGTAGGCATTAGAGGGGTTCTTAGTCAAGGACATCCAAATAATAAAAAAATTGTAATTTTTGATGAAAAATCCATATATGATTTTAACTTACCTAATCACTAGATTTTGAAAATGCTTGAAGATTTTAGTAGAGGATAGCAGTAAACACTTGTAATGTGGCAGTCTTAAGCTCCAACTGTAACACTGCACTCCATACCCATGCATGATATTGTCCACTTTGTCCCACAGGGCTCACGGTTTTATTTCAGATGGGCCTCAACCCATCAAAAGGCCTCATGCAAGATAAGGACATAAACTCTATATATGACCCTATTCACTTTTCTCTCTATAGCCGATGTGAGACTCTGAAGCGTTACACCAACTGCCATGCAAAACTTAGCCTAAACATGAAGGACTATTACATGAGGCAAATGCAGACACTTGATGACTAAGGCCTTTGCGCAACATGTGGGCCATATGCCCATACATGATGTCCGTTAAGGAGCGTTATCAACTCTATTTGAATCCAAAAAAACAAAACCTCTCTTTGAATCGTCGACACCAATACTACCAAAAAGAAAAACAAAAGCGTTCTCAACGCATGCATTTCCCAGCAAATGAGACAGAGAGCCGTTTCCACCTTTGAATGGGATGACGGACACCAAGTATACATGGGTTTTCAGGAGATAGGAGACCGTAGAGAATACTTTTTTTTGGCAACACGTAGAGAATACTTGAGACACTGGTGATCACCACCTTTGCCATGCTTTGGCTAAATAAGGAGTTGAGAGGGTGTCTTCTCAGGAGGGTGTGATTAAGTAAATTGTGTTAAACGCCATACAATCCTTTTGTACCTCTTTTTTTTTTTGTATTTTCTCTCCCTTTTTTTTTTCTTTTTGTATTTTCTTTCTCCTTTAATCAAAGTTTTTGTTACCGTTTCAAAATAAAATAAAATAAAAAACCACCACCCTCAAGGTATTCTCATCTATGTCTGCATTTCATAGCCTTCATTGGTATTAGGGCTGGTTTCTTGCAACCGTCTCTAATCAACAATTTGGATCTTTGCATTCCACAACCCATTTGCCTGTTTGGTAATTTGGTAACTTCACTAATAAAGTGGAGTGAGGTGAAGAGTCAATTTAATAAATAAAGCGAAATAAGATTATAGCGGTCTTATTTTCTCATTTCTCATTTTTTGTGTAAGCATCGAATCCAGTAATACTATCCGTAGGGGAATGTCTATGTAGAGATTTTAGAGGCCCTATTTTACGGGACTTGTTTTTTGTTTCTGGTTTGTATCTTGGAAGGGGTTTGCTGTGTCTTTTTTTTACTATGTTCTGTCTTTTGTACTTAAGAAGAAAAAAAAAAAAAAAGGTCCTTCTTTACTTCTGCTACCAGCAACCCTATCCCTTTTTTAACTAGATGGAAACTTACCAGCAAAGCAATCTGTTTGGTAGCATAATCAGGCCTCAGTGCTTACATTTTGGGCCAGGTCCAGACTCTAATCCAACTGGAGAACAAGTCTCAGTACTAACACAGTTTGGTAGCAATATAACAGCATTTAAAAGGCCATGGTACTGGCCCATTTGACCGGTCTTTTTTTTATTATTGTTGGCATATAGGATCTTATACTCCATTGAGCTACTACTTATCCCAAAATCAATTGGTGATAGGAAACGGCACAACAATAGTTTTATGGTGAGAGGGAGGGCTCAACTACAATTATGACTGCTTGAGAACGAACAAGGGTGGACGTTGACCTCAACATGCCCATCTTACATAATTAAGTGATTCATTTAACAGGTTGGCCCATTGAATAGTTAGTTTGCTTGCCCATTTGACTGCAACTACTGATACATTTGAAGAAAGTTCAGGTCAGATTGCTGCTCCATTTAACATGGTTTTGTTGTCTCATCTTATAGCAAGTACTGGCCCATTTGAGAGTTATTTCGCTGGCTCATTTGCCTTAGATATTCTATTTGCTGGACAATTTTTATTTGGCCCACTAATCAAAGGCCCTATATATTGCCAGCCCATTTTATTATATATACATTCACTTAGTATCACAGTCTAGACTATTAAAAGTGCTATTGGTTAGTGGGCCTTACAAGTATGTTAGATCCAAGTCGGATCTCTTACATTACATTAGAAGAATCTTATATGGGCTGACTTTTTTAACCTTTAGTGATATAGGGCCTAATAATGACTCATGTGTGCCTCCCCCTTATGATTATAGCTGACTCGTGCCAATTAACAGTGTACCATTATGATTGAGGCACATGACTGTAAGCCATTGGATTCTCTTAATACATTTACTGAACCTGATCAAGTGACATGTGTGGGCCACATTAAAGAAATCAACGTGCAATGATAACAATAATATCTCATGATGTAATAAATTCATCAGCTCATTTTGGTCCAAGATATGTAGACCACAGTCAATAAGACAAAGCCCATTGCATGAGACTTGTTTTTACATGTTAGTTTTAAGAATCTTTGTAGTATGACCTCCTAAACCTGTATATGAGTTGCACTTAATACGCATGAGCCTAGACTTAATGTTTCAGGTCTATTGTGATTATTTTTTTTTATTAAATTCATTGCTGAGTCGAGCACAATCACACCAAAGGGGTTGGGTCGGTGACGATTAGTAGGTTAGGATATTTTGAGTTGTTTTCCATCTTAGTTTAATTTGATTTTTAGTATCTTAGGGTTGGTTGTCTTAGAGATTGTTTAGGACATTTAGTTGAATTTTTCTAGGATTATTTAATATTTCATCAGGTTTACTTTTGTTTCTCTATTTAATGGCTCAATGTATTTAAGTTTAGTACAATACAATATACTAGAGGTTCTTTGTGTTCCTCTTTGGACAAAAAAAAAAAAAAAAAAAAAAATGCATTTTGACCTTCGAAACTACCTCATTTCACCACCGCCTCCATGACACCAACCACCTTCACATGTTGTCCATAGCATAAAGCATGTTAATAGCTTATGAGTACTTATGGATCGTAAGATATATTTAAATCAAAAGTTATGGCTATTCAAAATTGACAATGTACGTCATTCAAGCCACCTGATTTCTAGCTAATTTCTTGTTTCGAAAATTGTTCCACAACTTGTTTTAGATTATTGCCTAATGTTGAGTTTCTATAATCAAGACCACCAGTATCATCAATTGAGTCCATACATCTGAATACTTTCAGAATTCAGGAGTGCTGTAGATAAATAAGCATGTAGCCCTTTGTGCCTTACTGTAATGCACCATGACCTCCTTTCCAACATCCAATATTTCATTTTTGGATTGATTTGATGTTTATATCGAGTCATTCAACTGCAAAAGAAATGGCAGGAGTGCGGATATGTCTTAAGGGAGTCCGGATTCTCTGAGGATTTCTCCCACAGTGTCCATGAGTGGACCAATCACAGTCCACTACGTCACCGTGGGTAGTTTGCCATACATCCGGGCAAGGGCTGCCAATGGTGTCGTGGCGGACCGTGAATGGTCCACTCACGCTCACCGTGAAGGAAATCCTGAGATGATCTTGATTCGCCTTGTTGAGGTTGTTGCTACCGAAGTTTAAAACATGTATCACTCTATAGCTTTGCTGGGTAATCCACTGAGTCAACAAGGCAAGCTACCTACTTAATCAGATTTGCCTGCGTTACTTGGCCTGGTGAGAGGTAATTTTTAGTCAAATTTTCTTTATTTTTATTTTTTTTTAGTATCAAGCCAAGGAAGGGGCGGGATATTGTGAGACTCACACATACGAGGTGATGGGAAATCACTCATGCAAGGATACACAATTTACACAAGCGAGGTGATGGGAACTAGCATGTACGAGGAGACACGACTCACACATGTGAGGTGATAACAACTCACATATGCAAGGAATATGTTGGACTATTGGTGGGCGGTGATCCTTTAAATTTGAACCTTGATCCCTAGGGACGTTTCCGATACTAAGGTGCCAGCACCACCCAATTTTGAGTGCATTCGCAGCTAGGTGTACTTTTATACTAGATTCAAATTTACATGTTTCTAAACCATTAACCCGACTTCTGATATAGTGGCCCAAAGACCTATTGGTAGGCCCTTAATTTACATCCGAAAACAAAAAGGTTCCAAAGTTTTTCCTTTTCTTTTCTTTTTAAGATTTGAAAGAATCTTGATGAAGTTTTCTGAAAAACACAAATTTTCTTTCCACCACTTTCATTGCTTGTGTCCGAACTAGTAGTGGCAATGGATCCGTTCGGTTCCAGGTCGAGTTGAGCGACATTGGAATAGTGTATGAGCCCAGCCCAATCCCAACCTATTTATTAATTGAGTTAGAGGTTTTAATAAGAATCCAACTTAAAAGTTAAAAGGGTCAACTGAGATCCTATATCAACGAAGTTGGTTCCAGTGACGGACTCAGTACTACGTTAAAAAAAGGGGGCGAATTTAGAAAAACTTAAGGAGCATTTGTGAATGGTTCTTAGTTCTATTAGTTGTATTGATTTAGGTGATCAGCAGGTCAACTCGTATAGACTCATGCTGTTTTGACTCATTTATTAATCAAGTTTGAAATACCAACTCAAACTAACGGAAGAAAAAAGGGCAAATCCGAATCCCTGGTCAGCCGTCAGGGTTGAGTTGCCGGACAAGTCAAAAACTACTATATCCAACTACCTAGGGATCAATCATTAGATATATTTGTTCTTCGCACTTGTACGGGTTCTCTTCAATTTGTGAAAAAATTAAAAATAAATAAATAAATTATTGTGGGAAGAACCCCATCTAACATAATCCTACAATGATCTGACAATTGACAGCATGAAGATCTCTAACATCCTGCAGGCCTAAGTGCTCAAAATTAATAATGAAAAATAAAATAAAACAAAACACATATAAAAATATGAAAAATAATTAGGGAACCCTATGATATGATTTACATACACCCATATTGGTGATTAATTAAATCAACTACCACAGCTGGAATTTTGCATCTCTACCAATATAAACGTGGGATTCAATCATGCTGCTGGCTAGATGCTAAAAAATCATGAGAGAACACTGGATCGATCTTATTCAACTAGCCCTGTTAAAAAAAAAAAAAAAAGGGGATCAAGACCGTCCATTTTGTGGCCCATACAGCAGATCATCACACCCGCTCCTATTTCTCCTATTCATCTACGTCAGAAGCACGTGTCATGCAGCTTCCTGGGAACTCACCTCTGTCCGTACACCGCACGTGCAAAGTGATTGGAATAACAAAAGAATAAATTCAATAGTACGAGCACATGGGGACCAGCTAAGCCAATCACATGGCAGGAGGCTAATGGAGAAGGGCCCCACTTTTCCCGCACGTGTGCTCCACATCCTCGATGCTTCCTTTCCAACATTTCCAGATCAGGGAATTCAACGGCTGGGATCACTCCCGGCTCGAGCAGAGGACCTAGAATTTCGAGTTTTGATGCACGTGCTGCCAAGTAAGCACGTGCTGGCAACTAATTCTTTTTTCAAGTTGCATGACCATTGACTGCCAAGCGGAAAAGAAGGTGGAGGAACACAAGGAAAATATTTTGACCTTTGACCAGATCCCACGTGTGGTTTGCGAGGATCACAGGGGTGCCTTGCTGTTTTTCACCCTTGGTCTCCTCTCCTTCCACATTGATCTCTAATGAGGGTCAGACCACCGTTCGTTTCTCTTTCAGATTTGGAGGTTCTGACATCGATTCTCAGGTCTCATCTCTTCAGGAAACGAGGTTGAATCCACTAGTGCTGCCACGTGGGGGCCACAGGGGTTTTACCCGGCTTCTCTGTGGGCTCAGAGGGATTAGTTTAGTTTAAAAGGTTGGGAACTCTTCATTAGTAAAAAAACAGAAAAAAAGAGGGTACGTCTTTGTAGAGGGATAGGATTTCTGAATTCCCTCTAACATAAAAACAATATAATAAGAAAAAGTTGATTTCTGGATTGAATTTTTGTTGCACCCAACGCAACGAGGGTACCATCAAAAACATGCTACAAGACCAAAGCCCTCCTTTTCTTTCACAAATGTATGCATAAATTGGAGGTGATGTAAATTAGGGGTGTACACGGTTTGGATTTGTGCGGATTGGGTTAAATCCGCCACCAATCTGTTACCTACAGATTGATAGATTTGGCATCTGTCACCAATCCATGCATGACTTTAAAAAACAGATCAGATCCGATTACTGGAAGACCGGATCGGATCTGATTTATCCATTTAATCTAATGTTAAAAGAAAGATATCAAACATGTTGTAAAAAAGTTTCATATTTGACTCATTAATTTTTTTTTCTTATTTTATATTTAGACATCTTTACTTATACTTAGACCCCTTAAACTTTTTTTTATTTATATTTAATGTCAACGGATTGGATCGGATTGAATCCGCGGATTAAGGGTGAAATTTGTCATCGATCCATTGCTAACGGATTACAAGATTTTCAATCCGTCACCAATTCGTTTACCTTTGAATCGATTAAAAATCTGCAGATCGAATCAGATCAGATCGATTTTACGAATCAACGGACTTTTTGTACACCCTTAAACCGTAAATCCTCCTAAAACAATTGTTAGGTATTAATAGGGGTTTCTTCGTGAACTTGCTATAACATGAGTAGTTTCTTAAATTTTTGTTGCCATTGATCCTACCGATGGCAATATTAGGTGAAGCTAAATTTTTTCTATTTTTTATATTCAAACTTGTCATTGTAGGAACTTTTTAGGATCTCCTCAGTGTGTTTACAAATAGATTTTTATCACTGGTCCTGTAGAGTGGATGTTGACGAACATATTACTTCTGCGGAAGCTCCGATGATAATTAGAAGAGGAGAGAGAGAAGGCCAATGAAAACTGAGAACCAGACAAAGAGAAAAAAATCAAGTGATCTAATGATTATTCCTCACAAGGATTTGAGTGTCATTGTCTACCTGTCTCTCTGCTGAGATTTTTCTAGTAAAATAAAGTAAATGGGGGCTAGATTGGGTGGGTTGGGATCCAGTTCGGCGCAACTATGGAGAGATCTTTTTTAGAATATTATGGGATAGATATAATGAATCCCACTTGTTAGTTGGGCTCACCATCCCTATAGTGCTTCTTTAATCTGATGTTGGACTGAACTCCTAGCACAACAGGTGCGGGAGGGGAAGGTTCAGAAATTGTGAAAGATTCCCCAATTTTATGGCAAACTCATGCTTCTGTTTTTATGTAAACAGCTGCTTGAGGACTTTTTTTTTTTTTTTTTTTTAACACAGTAGTGGCCTCCCAACCCTCAAGGCAAATTTGTTGATTCTGCCATTGACAATAACTTTGTCACGATGGTTTGAGGAGCTTTCTCAAGATAACATTATTCTAAGAGTGTGTTTGTGCACGCAACACTTGAAGTCAAGTGTGTGCACGGGTGTGGGGAATCTGAATCCTTTGTTGCACCAACAATTTCTATCCTTTTTCCATGTAATTGTGTCTGCACAAACAAGAGATCAGAAACCTCTGAGGCTCTCAATCATATGACTGAAAGTTAAGACAAATGGATAATTTCACTTTGAGGCTCATCTATTAATTAAAATCTAAATTATTTAAAATAATGTCTTGATTGTCTATACAAGATGTCATAAAACTTTTTTTTTGTAATACGGTCAATCTCTTTTGTCACAATTCAAATCCCAAATGCTTTAGGTTTTCCATATGTGAGTTTTGCTCTTCTTTTGTGAACAAAAGTACCAATAAACCAACAAAAACAACTCCAGCAAAACACCTAAGATTAGGGAAGCAACCGTACCCCAAACCCAATCTAGAATAGAATCATCCCAACAAAAAACTTCTGCAAAGGCAATAACAATACTTGACCAAAAAATAAGCACCATCATTATTACTCCTAGGAACAAATCTAACATCAACAAAAAGAGAAGGAAATACCCAAAAGATTAATGTCCAAAATAATATGATTAAAAGCCCAATCCTCTTTTTGTTTAAGCCATCAACAACCTCTTTAGCATCCATCAATAGGATAAATATGGAGAAATCTCTTCAGGATAGTGGACGCTTCTACCTCTACAGAGGAAGAGACCCTTGGCCCATAATGAGCACTTGCACCAATAAAAACATTATTTTTCAACATGAAATAGCCAAAATTAGAGTTGCTCATCTTTTTATACTTTCCTGCATGGCATATTGATCTTGGGGTAGTGGGAACAGGCAAAATAGCATTTTTCTTCCTTTAGATACATGATTAAAACTACATATATTTGGGAAATGGGGATCAATCTAAACATAAAATTGTTGATAGCTAGCATTTTTCGGCCCCCCTTCAGTTAATCATTGGTAAATTCATGGACACATAGAACCACCCACTAGTCCTATGTATCGGATAAGGCCTTAAGAATTCGAAGACAAGACATCCAGGTTAAAACTGGACTTTCTAAACACACGAACATTTTACCTTCTAACCACACAAACATTTTAAGTGTGTCCGGCTAGCTTTACTTTATAGTTACTCCAATCTCACCCTCACCTCAAGGAAAACAGCCGGACCCTCCGGACTACATATAAAAGGTTTCTTTGATGAGAAGGGCCAGCATCATGTGCAGGTCACATGGACAAGGTACTCCTCCAATGGATAAATTTCTTAAGAAAATGAATTATTCGGAAACACGTGGGACAGCTATCCCACAAGCATGGGACACTCAATCATCACTGCAGCCGACATAACATCTCCCACTCCTGAACCTAGGAGAGCAAAGACACTGAATTCTCTGAGGCCTAATTCAAGGGTCAGACCTTACCTTTTTTTTCAAGTTCAAATGGCTCAGAGTCATATGTTTCAAAATAATACCTATGATTAGATAGACGTAGTCTTGATCAATAAGAAAAACAAAATAAAGTCACAATCATATATTTTCTCACGACTTCAATTTGGTGGAAGAAAAGGAGTGAAACTTCACCCATTGCAGTTTGTTTTGTGTAATTGAATTCGAAGGGTACGTTTCTTTACTGGAATTTCAAGAATTTCAGTTTGAGAAATTTCTGAATTTTCTGATATAGTGGAATTCTTGGATGCTCCTTTGGGGAAGTGAGTTGTGAGAGGCGTCACGTCAGCACCCAATTATTCTCCTTTCAGAAAAATCACTTAGAAAACCACAAAGAGTTTTGGTTTTAATGTGAGCCACTCCAAATCTTTCCCTTCAATACTTTCCTAAAATCTCTCATATCCTTCTAAAATCTCCCATTCTAATACTTCCTGAAATCCCTCATCCTCTTAGTACTTCTCAAATTAAAAGAGTCTCATCCAAACCAGTGGCGGAACTGTGTTGAGCCCCCCGCCCCCCCCCCCCCCCCCCCCCCCCTCAGCCTTTGAAAAAGTCTTTTAAAACACCAAAATGGGCCCCCCCCTAAGGTTTTTGGATTTTTTTTCTAAGTTAAACCCCACCCCACCCCGGCCCCCACTCCCAACCCTTTTAACTTTCAAAAACATCTCCAGACTCCAGTCTTAAGCCCTAACCCTCTTCAGCTCTTCCTTCTTTGTTTTGTTCGTCTCCACTTTTTTTCCATTAATCTCTCATCTTCAGTGGTTAAAATTTTGCACGCCGTCTTCTCTATATCCAGCATTTTCAAGGAATAAAATCATGGTTGAACTTATAACTATGTCAAAAAGGAAACTTTAAAATATGATAGTTATAATAATTGGTGAAATAAAATTTTATTTAAGTTTTGCCCCCCCCCCCCCCCCCCCAAGATGAAATCCTGGTTCCGCCCCTGATCCAAACCCTTTTAAATTTCCTTGCTAGGGGTTTGCAATTGCTTCAACTTGGCGGGACCATGCGGGTTGGGTTTGCAACAATTTGAAGGGTGTGGTGGTAACTATCAATCAAATCATAGCAAGAGACACTTGGGTAGGAAGTTCTCAACATACTTCGTAAACCCTTGGAAGCATATCAACATCAGAAATTACTACTATAAAACTAATCACATCACACCAGAGAACATGAAGCAGGTAAGTTATTCATTTTTTATTTTTTAGATTCTTCGTTTTAATGTTTCTTCACAATGAAGGAAAGATTTTCTGACACCCATGTTTTAGTTTTCAGGAACATTTGATAAAAATATTGATTTTGTGTAGTCTACTCTCACAAGAAGGAACAGAGTTATCAAAACAAGAAGCTTGGATTGGATATCAAGCTGAGGAGCCCACCAAGTAATGTCTAGATACCCTCTTTTATATTAAGATGTTGGGTGATACTAAGCAACCTCACGCCACCAACACCAACACACACAAAGCTACACTAATTAATACAAAATTCAATAAATGTTTGCCACTACATATTCGAACAAATTTTGAATTTATAAGTAGAAATTAAGGGTTAAAGAAGTCTAATCAAATCATCGCAACTAATTATTATATACGAATCAAAATCAATCCAGGGTAGGTACAATACAACTAAAATTTTACGTGAGATCTCATATAATGTTTGTGAACTTTGTTAGTCTTTTTTTTTTCTAAGACGTGAAAATCATATTATTATCCATTATATTGGGCATTTTCATTCCTTTGATTTTTTTGGATTTTTTTTTCAAAGAGATTATAATCACATTTTGTGAATTTCATTGGGGTTTTTTTATATATTATTTTTTTTCCAAGGATAGCAAAGATCTTTTTTTTTTATTAATTTGTTAGAGTTTTTTTTCCCAAATCCACTGGCATATTGTTTTTCTTTCTGTTTCTATGGATTTTCTTTTAAAAAATAAAGATATTATTTTTAATGTATTTTATAATCCATCATAATATAATTCCTTTCATCTATTCTTTATAATATATTATTTTAGATTTACTTTTCATTAATTATATTTAAAAACTCTTAAATTTTTATAAATCTTCAATTTTGGCCCCAGGCTTTGCACGGGACTTTGCATCAAGGAATTCTACCAAAATGCAAAGGAAGTGGAACTCCTGGATTCCCAATGGTCAAAAGAGATATTTCATGTGACTGGAATCCAAAAATTCCTGTGAAGAAATATGGAATTCAGAGATTCCAGGGGACACATCATGTCCAGGAATTCCTGGACATGGTGAGTGAATTCCTGACAGGAATTCCACTAAGGAAATAGGGCCTAAGATGTTGTAACACTTTGTATTTTATAAGTAGTTAAAATGAAGAATCAAATGTGAAGAATGTTGTCCAAAAATATCCACCACATGTAACTTGGTCTGTAATGGAAATTGAATCGAAGAAAAAAAATATGTGCCCATCTAATAATTCCAACACTTGAATTGAAGGGCTTTAAATTGAGTGTTACATTGTTTTAATTCTACAATGAATGCAGTTAAATTAGTTCAAAAAATTAGTTCAAATTGGGTCTGCTGAAAGATAGGGGAGGGAGAGGGGGAACGAGCTAGTCTAATGGATAACTATCAATAAATTGAAAGAATAAACATTACTTAGAAACATAGAAGTTTCATGTCAGCCATTGTGAAACCTTGTGAAAAATGACAACAAAACTCTAATATGATTTTCCCTTAAAATGACAACAAAATTGACTTTTATCTCAGGTTGGAAAAGGTTAAAGTTGGACATTGGAGCAAAATCTGATATGATTTTCCCTTAAAATTGACAGAGCATGTCAAGGGATCATTTATTCTCTGCAAACTATTAAAAAACAAGTATGACATTTTTTTTTTATAATAATCTTACATCTTGTTCCATTTGAATGTGATGCCTTTCCATTTTGAGCTGTCCCATTATAGACATCTGGACAATGAACTTCTGGCCTTCTCCTATCATCACTCATTTTTAAACATTTTCAATGATTATTGTTATCTGTTGGCATTTGAAAATGTGGAAAACAAAAATGTGGATGCTTTACTAGGTTAAAAAATCAAAGAGAGATTTGAGAGTAGAGAAATCTCATAGAAACAAAATCCACTTTTCATTCTTCTCAACTTTAATGTCCTTTAAGAGAATAAAAAAGGGAAAGGGGCAGAAAAAAATAGTGTGCTACATGCAATATGGGAAATTACTTCCTTTAACATGAAGGGTTTCCCTTTTTCTTTCCCCTCCTCCAATTGTTGGAAAACTTCCCACCTAGTGGTCCCGCATTTTATCCCTAACTTTCTTCAAGACCCATGCTAGCCATATGGAGGCTGATTCTTTGTTTCTTAGAATTAAGACACCGGATAAGACATGGGGCATTACTTCAATGGAATCTATTCATCCCTTCAGGCGTATGAGAGAGTTGTAGCTAGAATAAAGAGTCTTTAAAGAACCCAAAAAAAAAAAAAAAAAAAAAAAAATTTCTATTGATATAAAGTAGATCATTAAGAAAATCAACATGACTTTATGTCGTTTTGTTTCATTTGATTTCATTGTTTTTAGATATAATGTGAATGTCCTATATACAAAATAAACCAATTAAGCTCAATGTGTCTTGCGATTTGAAGACTGCTTATTTAGTCGATTGAGTAGGGTGGGGCTAAGCTTTAATTTGTATCACTTGTTTGAGTTATCTAATCGTTTGATTAGAAAAATCAGTCACTAAAATATATGCATTATTCAATCAGACCGAGCCATGTTATTAGGGTTTTGTTTCACTTAATTCAAACCCCGACTCGGCCATAAAATTCAGATTCAGGCATCTAAAGAAAATCTCATTTCAAGTGGTTTTTTTCTTTTTTTTTTTTTTTTTTTTTTTTGATATCGGAGGGTTTTCAATTCTTTGGACTTGACTAATCCCTCCGAATTCAGAGGGAAGCTAGGTAAATTCCCCTATAGTCCCAGTGTGGTAGTACAGTTTTAAACCTACAATATTCAGGTGCAAACCGTGGTCGTAAGTCAACTAAGCTATCCCTTGGAGTTATTTCAAGTGGTGTTGAATTGGCTGCAAAATAATCTTAATTATATAAAACCATTGATTTTAAAATGAAATTTTTTTTTGATGAATCCAAAGTAGAACTAAACTATATAAAAAAAGCGGTTAGAAACTTTGAGCCATTAGAATATTGAAGTGGGCCACCCCACATTGTTAAAGAGGTAGGGGAATGAATGAATTATGATGGAGGTGGTGAAGATGATGATGAGTGGTGATGGAGAGTTCAATGATTGTGAGGAGGAGAAGGTGTCGGCACCCTTGCGGGCAAGACGACAAGTTCGTTCGTTCGTCGGGGCCACATGTCACACCCCTCGATATCTTGTCGTCACGTGTAAGGGCACGACTTGTTGGGCCACGTGAGCCGAAGCAGGTTTTCCTCTGAGTCCCACGTGACCTTCACCCCCACATTGTCCCACTCCACCCTACTCCTTGACCCTACCATGACCCTAACTCCAGTTTGGTAATAGTTACCCACGCCACTATTCTTTCATTTCAGCTCGGCTCGGCTCGGCTCGACTCGGCTCAAAAATTTTTGATGGGTTGGTCACCCGTCACCACCGCACGTATCGGTGCTTATGATAAGGTGAGCAAATCGTGACTAAATACCTAGTAGGGCCAACCTTACGATCCAATCAAGTGGACCATATAAGAGAGACTCGCCCCCACCCCGATGATTGCTAGCCAGCGATCTTGGTTTTGGGTCCCAACCATTGATGGAATGTATTATCATTTTATAAACTTGGCATTCGTTCGTCAAGCGATTGAGAGAATGATTCAAACCTCCATCACTATATATATATATAGGTAAATGGAGCGAAGACCGGTCACATGTGGACCCCACAAGAAAGTGTGCTCCTGAAGGGGCCCAATTTTCATATGGGCTGTTTGTACGGCGACTCTAGCTGTGCTAGTTAAATTGTCCCGCATTGGAAGTGCAACACACTTTAATATTCTCTTTGAGATGCCAATAAGTGAATTTAAAATGGTACACTCCTTTGATAAGGTAATTTTGAATTTGTGATGGGTGTAGGCCTAACAATATTGTAAGAAACACCTATGAATGATGGTTTTTTTTTTTTTATAATATATCGATAGTTTTGAGGATTTGTGCTTCTTGATTTATAAACGTGAATAGGCTGGCTGTTCTTAGATACTGTAGTTGGTTCACATTAAGGTGATTGGTTGATGCAATTAATATAACTTTTCTTTCTTCCTTTTTATTAAAAAAAACTCAATGATGGGGAGTTTTAATTACTTCTTGGCTGTCCTTGCAGTACTTTGTTTTGAAAAATAAAATTCCTCTTAAATGTTATTGTCTCCATTGTCCAGTTATTGCATCAGTATTACTATATTATCAGAGATAGTAGCTGTTAGATGATTAATAAATTTATCATCACATCATCATATACAATTTTCTTGAAACTTTTGGAATAATATAGCAATAAAGCTGAATTATAGTCCTAACTTATAGGTTGTAGATGCCCTACGTGGGTTTGAGCTATAGCTTGTGTAACAATAAGCTAAATTTTCAAGTGTCCGAACCCTTTGTCGCAGCTTTTGACATGCTTATTGTGAGTGAACCACTCATGATACGTCACGTAAGACAAAACCATATACGGGTGTTGTTGGTGATTTTGGAGCTTGATTCTAGTGAGGGAACAACTGCGTCTGTTTAGTTCACTTATGGAGAAAGTATATAAGTTGCGATAGAGGATCCGGACTCAATATTTAGACTAATATAATCCATCTCACAAGCATGAAAATCAAAGTTCAAACTCAGTTAGTGTAAAAGAAATATGTATCTCTTGTAGTAAATAGGTTGGGCTAGCTTTGGACCCAACATTCAACATATATAGCTAAAAGCACGCCCATATCAAGCCCAACACAATCTAGGCTCAATTTAAGGACAAACTAGATCAGTCCATAGTTGGAGACACTTTTTTTCATACTAGTTTGGATTGGTGGTACAAGGAGTGATACTTTCAGTTGAAGATCTAGAGATCCATCCATAAGTATGTATGTATGTGAAACTATAGTAAAAGCACCGCTCAAACATGAGTGTGTTGGCGGCGGGAGGCACATACTTAATTGCTGAAAAAGTAATTTGTTACTTCAATCTTCAATTGAATTAATGTTTTAAACTTAAGCCTGTTTCAATGTATTGTAAAAGGTGGGAGCGAAAAAAAATAAAAAATCTTAGCACTTATTAGATTGTTCACTGTCAAAATCAATGATAGAGTAACTCTGGAGGAGCATGTATTAGATTGTTCACTGCTGTAATCATAATCAAAACCATTTAAAAGTCTTAACACCTATTAATTATATTGTCGGTATCCAAATCTTCAAGTCAAACAACAAAGATCTGCTATAGATTGATTACATAATCAAAATAAATACCCAAATCTAATTTACTGTTTGCTTAGATCCTTTTGACAATTCAATAAATTGTCACATGCCCAAATATCACTCAAACCACCAGCAGATAGTAATGAAGTGAAATTAATGCAATCACATAATTCACACAACAGGGGTGACCCCACTATAAAAATTTCCTCAACGGTGAGGACCACAGTAAGGAATTAATTAGTTTCCATAATGATAGTAATGAGAAGAGTAATTCCAACATTAACCACAATAATGGGTCAGAATAAATGGACCACATAACAACATAATAAGGGCAGTAACCACAGGGGTAATGGGGGGTTGGTGAATGTTGACAATGAAATCTATTCAGGATGGCAACAATAAAAAGTAAAGATATCATGATTTCTGTTTTTTCAAGTTCTCAATGATGATTAGATTAGAAAAATAAATAAAAATCACCAATTTATGGAGATGACATGTGGGCACTGTCCATGTGCTTTGGTCGCATCAATAATTGGTGAGTCCATTGTTGGATGAGAGGAATCTGGTCCAACCAAACGACTATCTGGTTCTTCTTGTCGTAACTAATTAAAACCGATTTCAGGTTAGATTTCAGACGGCATGCGTGGCTAAAATTGACAATAAATGTTTGTGACAATGGTGGGGTGGGGTCACCAATAAATTGGACAAGTCAAGATTTAGGCGGACATTTTGTTGGCCTCACTAACCATTGCGGTGACGTTTCAATCATTTTGTTTTCACACCTGATTAGTTTAACATTGGTTCTATTCCAAATTTGCAGTTGGTTGGGTACGTCATTTCTCACTCGACCCAACAGGCTTTGATGGGACTTTGATATTCCTATCTTACGGAGCATGCCTCTTTTTTTTTTTTTTTTTTTTTATCATCTATGGTTGGGTTTCCGAGGTGGCTAAAGTAAAATTGCAATAAAGTTATTTGATCTTTTCTCCATTTATGCATGTTTGCTTGATCACAAAATGGAGAAAAGAAAACTCTCAATTACCAAGAAAAATTTACTTCCACATTCCCAATTATAAAAAAAATCTAACTTCATAAAATACGATTAGTTTACCCATTACTAACTTCTCTTCTAACTTTAGCTTATTTTGCCCCATGGAAACAAACAAAAATGATTTATTGAAAAATCCACTTCTCCTTTACAGAGTTATTAAACTTTTTTTTACTAATTTTATATTTACTTTACATTACTTTCTCAATAGATTTTTCTACCATCACCAGCTAAGTACTTCTTTATGTACAATAAGAAGACCTAACTTTTAAATATCTTCAACTTGAGTTAACTTTTGTAATTTAAACTATTTCTTTTCCCAAGTGTCAACAGTCTACCGCACCGGATGTTAAGTTTTGCCTCATGTAAAACATTGCAGCACGTCAAGTGTGTGAGAAGTCGGACCCATTTAGAGATGTAAATGGATATCCGATTACATGAAAGTTTCGACCCATTAAAAACCGGGTCTATGTCTTTATTTAGACCCTGATAAGTAAATAGGTCCTGCTCTGATTCAACCTTGGTTCGCACCTGTATACTCAAGACCCGACATGTTACCTCAATTTTAGAAAATCAATTCTAAAATTATGTTCTTTTAATATGATTCTCTATCTAGATCCGAATCCGAATCTAAACCTAGCTGATATATGATTCTGATTCTGATTTCGAAGCAAAAAAATAGGTTCCGAAATGGTTCCGGGTCTGAATCCGGCCGTAGACCCATCTCAAGGCCTGCATGGGCTGAAGCTGGAGTCTGAGCCTCACAAGTCACAAGACCAGCTTGACCATGGTTAATCGAAACAGCTGAGCCTTCACCGTGGTTAAGTGAGACAATACAACCTTCATTGAGATTGTGATAATTGGGCCCTGACACATGTCATGATTGAGGTTTGAATAGACATCATATCTCTCTTTCTCTCTCTATCTCTAGCGCTATCCATCCCTATATAAATCCTCTTCAACCCCCCCTCTTTTTATCCTCACTCTTTTCCTGCCTTTTCCTTTCCTTTACCTTCTGTAACGAAATCCCAAACCCTAGAAAACATCAACAGAAGTAATAATGTTGGTGGAAAAGGAAGATCTAGGTCTGAGCTTGAGCCTCAGATCGAGCTCGTCCGAAAATCGCCATCCTCTGCAGTTGAATCTCATGCCCTGGAACGACCTATTCGCATCGACAGGTACTTTGATGTGGAATTTATGGAGTTTCTTCTCTCCTTTCTCCATCTTCTCTCTAGAAATCTCTACATCTGGTGAAAGATCAGATTTTTATACTCCTGCAACTGGTAAAAAAATCTCAGATCTAGTGAGGAATCTTTAATTTTTTTTTTCCCAAACTGGTGAAAAATCCTGTTTCTTTTCTCCTTTTCCCTTTTGTTTTTAAGGGAATCTCTAGATCTGAAGAGGGATCCGGTCTTTGTTTCTCTTTTCTTTGTTTGGATGGTTCTTTTGCCTCCTTTGAAGAATCCAGTCTTCCAGATATTTTAACCTGATTTGAAGATCTGCATAATGATATCGATTTCTCTGAAATTCTCTTTCATCTTTTGCCCTAAAAACAAAATCGAATCGATGCAGAGAGAAGTTCCGAGACGATACGACCGTTCCTCAAAGGCATTGATGTGAATCGCAAGCCGTCGACAGCGGATTGTGAGGATGAAGCTGGAACTTCTTCACCAAACAGCACCGTGTCGAGCGTGAGTGGGAAGAGGAGCGAGAGAGAACCGAGCGGAGGCGATGGGATGAGCGACGACGAAGACGGTGGAGAAACATCGAGGAAGAAGCTGAGGCTGTCGAAAGAGCAGTCAGCAGTGCTTGAAGAGAGCTTCAAAGAACACACCACTCTCAACCCTGTAAGCACATAGAAACAATCTCTCTCTCTCTCTCTCTCCTATCAAGTTTTAATTTGTTCTAGAGCTAGTGTTTATAATTGTGTGTGTGATTGAAATGAATGAACAGAAGCAGAAGCTTGCGTTGTCGAAGCAACTGAATCTCCGGCCTAGGCAGGTGGAAGTCTGGTTTCAGAATCGGAGAGCAAGGTAAGGAGGAGTTTGTTGTTGTTATGAGCTTCTTTTTTCTTATTTACCGCGCTATAGTTTTTAGAATTTGCAAATAGGCCCTTATGCTTCGTTTAATGAGGCACCCTACTTTGGCCTTATGATTGCAACTCACAGTAAGGACCCTCATTTTGGTTATGGATCTAATGAAAGTGAAAAAGTATAATTTTATTTTTAGTGAGGTACAGAAAAAAGACTATTTTACCCTTGCTCTTGAAAAAAATTCAAATAAAGCTTAAGGGCATTTTAGTCATTTCTTCCCTTTCTCCTCACTTTTCCCTCATTTTCCCCTCTGTTTTGGGGGGAAAATTTTTGAGGCAAAAAGGTGTTTTTTTCCCTCCATTTCCCCCTTTCCCATTTTTCCTTCCCCCTTCCCAAACACCCCCCAAAACCACTTTCCCTCCACTTTCCCCCCTTTTTTTCCTCCCCCCATTTTCCCCCCTTCCCAAACAGACCCTAATAGTGCGAGAGTACTCTCCCATGAGCATTTTCCTTTCTTGTTAAGCATTTTGATTTGCTCATTATACTTTGGGATACGAATGGTATTAAAATGATGATTATAGCAAAACCACATGGGCCTACTTCTGAACCTAGGAAAACCTAGGGTTAGGTTTTTATATGGAAAAAGTGGGAAAAAGAAAGTTATTAATGTGCTACATTTATAACTACGTTTGGTGGTACCTGAGTTTTCCATGATTCCATGAAAAGATAGTTCCTATGGGTTGGAATTTGTTTTAATATAGCATTAGTGTACAAACGTATTCTTAGGAACGTAGTAAATACAGCTGAGCACAAACTGTTGCCCATAGGGGATTAATACACACAATTTTATTTTATTTTTTTTGGTTTTTTGTGCAATAGAGCCTTGTTTATTTATTTATTTGTAATATCAAATCAGGACAAAGCTGAAGCAAACGGAGGTGGACTGTGAGTTGATGAAGAGGTGCTGTGAGAGCCTCAAAGAGGAGAACAGGAGGCTGCAGAAGGAGGTCCAGGAGCTGAGGGCCCTTAAGCTCTCCCCTCATCTCTACATGCACATGACTCCTCCTACCACCCTAACACTCTGCCCCTCTTGCGAGAGGGTCGCCACCGTCTCTGATCAGGCAACCCCTCATCGACACCATGCCCCCATTTCCATCTCTCCCTGGGCCCAACCTGTTGCCCCTTTCATCCGTGCCTTAGACGTGGCTCCTCAGTAAAAATACCCAATCCCATTGCTTATTATTATTATTATTATTAATCACTACTAAGGGTACTAATTTGAGAGCATTGTTTTTAACTAACATATATATGGGAAAAGATTGAGAAAAAAAAAATTAGAGAAAGGTGTAAGGTGTTTGTTTAAGGTCTCTATTTTTTAGTTCATGAGATCCTTTGGTTGGTTAGGTGG
The DNA here is from genome assembly GCA_038049695.1 of Cinnamomum chago. Lineage (NCBI taxonomy): Eukaryota > Viridiplantae > Streptophyta > Magnoliopsida > Laurales > Lauraceae > Cinnamomum > Cinnamomum chago. Next base: position 115,286,926 of record CP142453.1, on the reverse strand, counting down.
GTAGTACTGGCAGGTATTTTTCTGGTCTTCTCTTTGGTTAGGTGGGTAGTACTGGCAGGTATTTTTCTGGTCTTCTTTTCTTACTAAATGTATTAATTATGAAGAGATAGAAAAGTGTGGGGGGGTTGAGTTGGGCAATCAGATTTCACATGTATTCCAAATCAACTTGTGCAAAGCTTTTCTGTTAATCTAAGTTGTGATAATTTGATGTGACTTTATTGGTTATCTTATTCCAGACTTATATATATGAAACCGAATGTTTGGTGGGATTGGATTCTTGGTAAAGCCGACACATAACATAATATAGTGTCTTAAATCATGACTTTACGGCACACTGAAATCATCACTCTTTTTTTTTCAACTTGCAAATCTGACGATGGGAGGAGAATTTCTCAAGACACGGAACAGTCGACGTCACTCTTAAATACTCAAATGTGTCTGGTTGTTTGAAGAAATCGTGAAAGGGTCAGTTTAGCTGCCAAAATGTTGTTCAGTGGAAGAAAAAATAAATTCTAACGACCGTGTTAGAGAGATTGCCTAAAACATGATCCATTCTTTCTTTTTTGGCTGCTACATATGCCCACCCTATTCAAGTCCCTGTCCAATGGGGTTACAAGTGGATCGATCTTTGGTTCCATAATCAGCTCTATCACTCATTATATTCATTGTATCTAATTTTTCAAATAAAAGTTTGGTGGGTCAGCCACTAGACTGATCACAAATGAAGGACTCCAGCCATTTCTATCCAAAGGTAAAGAAGCAAAAAGAAAGTTCATCACATGTTTTAGTACAGTCAAATAGTTTACACGTTGATCACTACATAGGGTACTAGGGCTGATAGCAGGCGTGGATTTTGAAAAGGTCGGCCTCACCATGCACTGAAGAGTGCTACTACACCATACTGCAATGCTCCTGTATTGTAATTCTGTCCTTGTATCTAATTCATACAACAGCTAAACCCAACAATGGGCAGAGAATGAACCAAGTATCACCATGAGTAGGCATGATAAATGTGCATGGATGAAATTGACGGAAATAAAAACCCTAATTATCTAACAATTGAGCAAATAGGAAGGAGGAAAGAAAGAAATCTAAGGTCCTAACTTGAACAAGAAATCATGGATGTTTGGGGAAAACTGAATGTATGTGCAAATATCAGAATAAGAGTTGAGAATCAGGTGTTTAGAGTTTTGCCTGCTTCACAAGTAAACACCATTGCTCGACAGAGGAGTCAAAAAGGGCTGCTTCTCAATTCCTTGGTAAGGTCGCCGGAAAGGAAGAACAAACATCCCACGATAGCATGGAATGACGGCTAGAAAGTCAAAAATAAATAAATAAAAGATCAGAAAATATTTGATCCCTCCACCCATTTACCAGGGTTTAATGCTATTTTTCCCTAAAAACCCATTTTATATTATTTAAGAATCACAATGAAATTATAATTAGAATCATTCTAAATATCTCAGCCAATATAATTTGCTTGTAGCATACCCATGTGAGAATTGGTGGAGTGGTATAAGGCGTGACATTGCTCCCCATGCATTGTGTTGAAACCCGCCCTAAATTTGTACAGCATGTATTTTGATGGATAGTGAAAAGAATTAAGGTGACCTCAAGGATACGCACCTCTTTATCTGCAAACCCACTAAACATGACAAGGTCTCTTAACTAAAATAGTGGAAATCACCACATCAATGAGAATAACACCATATCTCCAAAATCAAAACGTGTAGTTAGGAACGCCTAACCTTATGACTGTATTGAAATATGTGGATCACATAACAATATTAAAGAAAGAGAAGGTAAATGAAATCGATTAGCCAGCGGTCCCAACCTCTCGAGAAATTAAAGAGGTTGCTCATGGAGGCCAGCGCAAGTCGCTGGGCCTGGGAACCGAGAGGTGGAAAATGGGTCGGGTCAGACCCATTTATCAAATGAGAATGGTTACTTAGTTTACCTGATGTAAAGGATGGAGTCCATTTGGCCAAGGTCCGTACATCTTTTTTTAGCCCATGCATTAAAATAACTCATTTAATATATTGCATTTTGGATGGAAAATTAACAAGGTCAATTGCAAGTTATATGGGCTATGCAGGTTTGGTCCTAACCTAACCCACTTAAATGTGGGTCAGGAAAATCTGACCCATGACCGACTTGTAAATTATGTGGGTCAGGCTGTGTGGGTCATATGCAGGTCGAGTCAGGCTGGGTTGGCTGGTCAAATTAGGTTTCGCCAACCCTGCACATTGTATCCGCTTAAAAGCTGTGTAAACAGCTAAACAGTACTCGATAGATTTCTTCTCCTATTACCTTTGTGAGGTTTCTTCCTATGTTGTAAAACTTGTGACTTGGACTCAACTCATCTGGCTCTAAAATATTCATTTGGAGGGATTAGTAAATTTATTACATTTCAATCTAATATTTTAAATTGCCAACTCCAAACCTAAAGCATTAATTACTCGTGCCAATCCTTGACCCCTTGACCTCATGTATGTATCTGACTCGGCTGAGTTTACTCATAAAAAAAAAGATGACTAAGGAGAGTCAAGAGTCAACTCACTGAGTTTTCCAAACCTTGGTTTCTTCTAGATCACAATAAGAATGATTATGCATAGTAGGAAAGGAAAAGTAATAAGCGTGTATGCAACACAAATTGCTTCAATATCTCCACAAAAGAGGTCCATCAAATGCAGTGATGTTGACACATCGATGAACAGGCAAGTGTTACGGTGGTAAATTACAGATAGGAATATAGTAGATGCTACCAATGGGAATGTCAATCAATGATTAAAAAAAACAAAAAAGAAAGAAAGAAAGAAGCAGCATTAAACGGTATTTAAAGTATCTGCAAGTGAACGAAGTATACAGCCCAAACCAGCTCTTTCTGTCAGCTTTTCATGAATTCGCAAGCATTGATCGCATGTTGGCCGGTCTCCAGTAGCCAATCCTCTATATAAATACCTGCAATTTTGTAATGGTGCAGTTAAGTTAGCTGACAACTTTCCAAAGAAACTTTGCAAGGCAATATGGGTGACAGACATGTTCCGAGGAAATTCTCTCTCCTCGATGCAATACAGTATTCATGTAGCTCAGCTTGTCTAGGCCATCTCTCCTCTCTCTCTCTCTCTCTCTCTCTCTCTCTCTCTCTCTCTCTCTCTCTCTCAGAGAGAGAGAGAGAGAGAGTTGATTATTTTTCCAACTAATTTTGTTAACTGAATATTCACACATGTTCAGAGGCCATGCCAGCTGGTAGGGAGCAGACTATAGCTCGTGCCTTGTACCTCCTCTATGGGGAAGGATACTGTTACTCCTAACCAATGCACCAAGGTGTTGTATGGATCATTTATCAACAACATACATCACAAATCATGAGAACATTTTACGTACATGACACATTAAATAGAACATAGATCTATTGATATAAAGAAGCAAGAGAAAAGGAAAGAAAGTCCTCCAAAGAAATCTCAGTTTGTTTAGCTCCTTTTTCTAAAAGGAAAAAAGAATTGAAAATTGTTTAGGAAATAAAAAAATTTAAATTACATTTTCTATTCTCTTATTGTGATGGTGTTGATGTAAATAAATTTAAAAAGAAAATAGAACACAAAAGTGGTGACAATGGAGTGCCAATACACTTATGATCTTAAGACTAAAGCCATAGTATGGTCCTCTTCTAATATTTTGATGTAAATTTTTGCACAGGGATCTTCGGACTTTTCCTTGTTCTTTTTTTTTTTTTTTTTTTTTTTCTGACGTTAATATATCTTCCTTTCCGGAAAAAATAAATAAAAAAGTCTAAAGCCATAAAACTTGGTATATGTAATGGCAGAAAACTGTGTACATATCAAGCAACATGACTCTGTTTTGAGCAAGTTTAAAACTATGGTCCAGAGTAGTAAACTGACATGAACAAAAATGAAACACAACATTTCAAGATTCACAATTCACATTGTCCCATAAGATTTAAAAATAAAAATAAAAATAAAAAATTGATTGAAAAAGTATTGAATATTTTCACACATTTTTACAATTTCTCGGGCTTTTTCTTATGTTGAAGATTTATTTTAGATTTACCTCAACCTTTTTAAAGAAAGTGAGGCTCAATCTAACTCCAATCAGTAGGGGACAACAAAGTTGCCAACCAACATCAAGATTTATTTGCTGCCCTCAATTTATTGGAGCAACTTCTTGATAATGAATTTAGCACATCCTAACTACACATAGCTGGACCTGATGTAATCTCAACACCATTGGCAGTTCTGTCATAACCAGAGATTCCGTGTGCTTAGAAGTTGAGTTATGTGTACAACTAAAATAAATAAATAACACACGTCTGTACATGGTCTGTAATAAAATCTCGAATCTCTCTCTATATGTATCTCTCCCTATCACTTTCTCTAATCTCTCTCCGCACCCCCTCTTCCTCTCTTCTCCCAAATAGTCCAGATGCCCAAAACCCATTCTGCCCAGACACACCCCCTCCCCTGCATCTTGCTCCCATGTTTGGATGGATGCAGCGAGGGTTGGAGAAGGAAGAGCACCCTCCAACCATTTTAGTGTGCTCAAAATGTATGAGATGATGGAGATTTTTCAGCCAAGAGAATTTCGTATATCCAATCTTCTACGTCATCAAACAGATCCTTATTTAGGGCAAATGAATTTAAAAGTGGTTTAAGGGTGGAAACCATGTAAGGAAGCAGAAAGACAAGAGAGACTGTCTCTTCTATGTATCTATTACCTTCCTCAAACCTTTTTTTCTCAAGCACAAAATAAAAATAAAAAAAAGTCCTGAATAAGATTGAGATCGTGCAACGGAGAAATAGGACGCAGAACAATCCTCATCGTTTAATCTGCACTCCTATCTGTTTCCTCCTCTTGCTTTCTCTTTCTCAAGCACGAAGCTCAAAAAGACACTAGAATGAAGGAACAAGAACTTGATGATAAGGAGAGTTGGAGAGATGAGTGATCCTCTTCATTTCTGTTCTCTCTCTCCTTCACTTGTTCTTTTCTCTTTCCGTCTATCTTTTCACTGTATGATTATTCATCCCTTAATACATTCTAAAATTTCATTTCTGGTGCTGAAGACAAGTTTGGTTCCTTGTTGCAGCTATTATACCTGAACTAGCAGGCCTCTAGGAATCTACCGTGGGGCCCACATAATTATAATCCAAACTGTCGAAAATGAAGACTATCCCCTCTAATGATATACCTTAAATTTCATTTCAATAAGGGTGGGTCCAACCGTCTGACTGAGCGCATGACAGAAGTGTGATTAAATCCATGTCAGAAACTAGCAAACCAGCTTGGAACTCCATCCTGGGTCCACTTAATTATAATCCAAACAGATAAAGATGAATCCCATGCCCACCAGGATCTATGCAAAAATTTCATATCAATGGGAGTGGGACCCACTGTCCGATGGAGCACATGAATGGTTGTGTGTGCCATATGATATGATATAGAAATGCAGTTTTACAAAAAAATAAAATAAAAAAGTCACTTTTCCTTTACCACAACCATCCAAACACCTTCATTTAACCAAACAATTGTTATTTTAATTACCAAACAAGTTCCATACAGCGTATTTTCAACAGATCAATTTAATATAATCTTGCCAAACAAGTTCTGCACAACACGGTCTCAACACAATCAGGTCTTAGCACAAAATCGGGAACACGGAAACGATGCCAAACGGGGCCTTAATTTTTTCAACTATCTCTTTTGCAAAAACTAATATCGACTAATATCATACTCACCAAAAAATAACTGATATACAATTTCGTAGTTTCCATAATGTTGTCTTGTTCTATTATATGTTAAATTAGTAGGTAATCAGGTGTTTCCATAAAGTTTAGCATAGGGGATGCTTCCAATAAACTTATTTCTATGGTTATTCTAACAAGCACTATAGCAAATAAAAAAATCACCGTCAAAGTTTGGAGTCCAACTCATTGGAAACAAGGAAACTATGAAAACAGACAGAGATTTCCCAGACAGATATTTTATTAGCATGACAAAATCATGAGAAGTTCAGGAATATCGAACTGAATACATCAATGTATCCCACAGTGAATTGTTTGTTTGAAGCGGGGCACGGAAAACCAAAACAAAGTCAACTCGATTTTCCACAAGTTTCAATTCTTGAGTATCATTATGGAGACCAGTGGCGGACCCAGGTCCAAACTAGGTCCCAAGCTTGATGGTCTAGCCCATAAGAGTGAAATACCAACAATGTGTGATGGGGACGACTGCCTACAAATCCCATCACCTGGGTCTGCCCCTGATGGATGCCATATTAGCATCGCCAAAAGCTGATACATATTGAACCATATCAGGGAATCAACCCAATTGCATGCCAATATACTGTATCGGTGGGTCTCCAAACTGATATGTATTGACAATTACCGTAAGTACCAGGTGATACTTCAAACCATGATCAAAATAGTCATGCCACTAGCAGAATAATGACACCTAGAATATCAGCTAAACAACAATCTAATATATTTTACCAATGTACTGGAGGTTGAAACAATTGTGTGGTTAGTTCAGTCCAACCAGTTCAATTGGAACCAACCATGACATCATAAAGAGAAAATAACATAGAAAAAAGGACTAAATTAGCAAAAAAATAATCAAGATTGCTCGTTCAACCTGGTCCAGCCGGTGGTCTATATCAGCTTAAGTGGTTTTGTCTGGCTTCTCTCGAATTCTACACATCATTATTGTATCTGACTACTTTGTAATCTCCTCCCCAGAGCAATAAAGCGATCACTTGAAGTGGACGTAGGTCATCCAGACCGAACCACTATAAACTCTCTCTCTCTTCATTAATTTTCACATTTATTACATATCACTTTCTATTTTTTATTAAATTCTATTTTTTATTAAATTCTATTTTTTATTAAATTCTATTTTCTCTTCAAAAAAAAAAAAAAACTCTTCAAAAATAAAAGTGATTTGCTTTGTTCTGGGCCATCCAAGGTACCATTTTTGAGTCAAACACAGCCAGTTGGACAGCCCTATTCGGTTTTTCAAACGCTGACTTTTAAAGTTATATGTATACAACAAGCATTTCGCCCAATTAGGACCAGAAAATCAGCTTAGCAAACAATACTAAGATTTATAGTTATAATAAGCACAACAAACATTTTAACCAACTAGGAGAGAGCCCAATGTAAAGTTCATCATCTTAAAAATGTCATCTAATATGAAAATTAGCCATAAAAAACGTGGTTGCAATTTCCAGAATTTCATTTTTTATGAGATATATCATCCTAGAAATGTGTCTTTTCCAATTGAATTAAGTAAGAAGATGCTTTGACTTTATTGAGGATCAGTCCTACTATGGAAGTAGTATTTACTTTCTATAGGCAAAGTGAAGACTGGGCAATGCCCCTAACAATGTAGCTGGCTTGTTGCAAACCTGTGTTTATTTAGGTTGCAAGAAGGTGTGTTTGGACATATATGAATATGATAGAATCGGTATTCAATACAAAGCAAAGCTCTTAAGGTTGTCATTAGCATGAAAGCTTTACTTCATCTATTTTGCGTCATAAGAATTTCCATCATACATCAGTAAACTTCCATAAGATTGCACTCTTGTACAAGCAAATGACAGCTGTAGATGCTTCGACCACTGCTTCAATCTTTCCACCAAGAATAGCTTCTTAGCTACAGGTTACGAAAACAGATCTCTGTCCACAGTATTGTATAGAACTAGATCTGACAACAATTGCCATTAAAGATAAATCTAATGCTTCTATCTCCTATTTCCATGAAGATCTATCCAATTCAAACTTGAAGTCATTAACTTTTCATATGAGTTCCATGTTCATGACTTTACTAATTCAATATCTCAACATTCCTTCAAAATCTATATTCACAGATTCATGCATGAATCATAAGTCACAACACATCTATTTTATCAATATAAAACCATGAGCATATAAACACCAATTTCACCATTTCTAACACACAATGGAACCTCGGGTCTACATAAGCATGCAAAGTCTGACATTTTTTTCTTCCCCAAAATACCTCAGCAACGTTTGATGGTTGGGCACGCCTCCTCCACGAGGGGAGAGATTTCTCCATATGAACCAAGCATACACTTAACAAATAGAACTCTCCCCATATAATATAATATAAACATACCCTTAAGAAATTAGAATATATAGATAAAAAGCTAAAATGCTATCTCAAGTACATATCAAAAGGTAAAGAACAAAGTATACCATATTTTCCAACCTGTACCACTTACAACAAACATACCACACTTGTCGCCCATTAAAAAAAGAAAAGAAAAGAAGGAAAAAAAAAAACAACCATGATGAGCTAATTAGACTCCAACAGGCCCTGATTATAAATTGTTGAATTCAGTTGCCACCCCTGAATATCAAATTCCAAAATCTCTAAACATTTAGAGAGACCAAACAGCCTATAACATACTTTGTCGCCTCAGCCACTCTCCATCGCTTATAGGCATAGATCACACCATTAAATACTATACAATCCTTGATGTCAACATTTATCTCACAATCCACAAAGCCCAAGACAGCTTAGTACCTCACCAAATCAAACTCACAGATAAAAAAAAAAAAAAAAAACTAAGGCTGCACTTGAATAAAGGCCCAAATACTACAAGGCTCCCCTTTCTGCAGAGCAGTGAATCTCAAAACAGTCCTGATTTCCACCAATATTTCAATGTCTTGATTCCCCCAAAACTATAAAATCCCGTTTGTTTCACGCAATTAAACCCCTAGAACTCTAAAAATTCTGTTTCTAACAGTGGTTAGAATTGAAGAAACAAAGGTAAAGATCCAAAATCAACCATCACTTTAATGGAAAATGCAGAAGGAGATATGGGAAATAAATGCCCAGCTGTCACCCTGGTAAAGCAAATCCCAGGCGTCCCATCTACATGTCCACCTTATTTCGTCAACCTTTCACCGCTTTCATCTTCCTTTGTTGGAGGCCATTTGGCCATTAATTTCTAGGAATTCAATTCCCTTTCACATAACAAAACCTCTTCCCTTTCACATAACAAAACCTCTCAATTGCCAAAAAAAAAAAATGCTTTTGGCAAATAATGAACGACTTTGAGGAAAAATTACAGTAAGAAAACTGATACTACTAGTAAGCAAAGAACTTCCAATCAGAGACAAGAGACATGTAACAATATAAACAACCAGAAATGAGAGAGAGAAAACTGATACTACTAGTAAGCAAAGAACTTCCAATCAGAGACAAGAGACATGTAACAATATAAACAACCAGAAATGAGAGAGAGAAAACTGATACTACTAGTAAGCAAAGAACTTCCAATCAGAGACAAGAGACATGTAACAATATAAACAACCAGAAATGAGAGAGAGAGAGAGAGAGAGAGTGCTCACTTCATGAGGATGTCATAGTACTCCGGATCCAAAGAAGAGAACATCCCATCCACATCTTTGATCGCCATCAGCGCCCGATGCACCACTATCCAATTCGCCGCCTGCACATCCAAACGCGCACATGAATCACAAACAGAAAATCCATATCCGAAGGAAACGAACAAAAAAAAAAAAATCTAACAAAACCAAATCCAAAGAGAAGGAAGAAGAAAGAAAAAATTACAGAACCTTGCATCTCTCGTCCTTGGTGTTGGGAGGAGATCCTTCGAGAGCGGTTTTGAGGGCCTCGACTGGCTTATACCTAGGGCAAAAAATCAGTGTAAGGTGGAGAGATCTAGGGTTAGGGTTTCTCTGGAAGATGAAAAGGAGATCAAAGAAAGGAGAAGGAAATTCGAGATTACTGTTTGAGCAAGCTTTCGATCTTTCGCGATTTGTGTTCGATTCTGGCGATGATAGCTTGAGCGTGATCGGCCTCCAGAGAGGGATCTTCGCTTCCCGCCATTTCTCCTCTCTCTCTCAGTCTCTCTCTCTGTGGTGCGATGTATGTATATTCGTGGGATTCACTTATGCGACTTGGTGGAGTCATTTTTTATAAAAGAAAGATTTAAAAATAATAAAATATAGCAAATACTTGTAATTTTTAGATATGCATGTATTTACATGTTTTAATAATAATTCAAATTAGTAAAATTACTGCATTTCAATCATTCATTTTTGAATTAGTAACTCCAAACCTCGGTCATTAATTACTTATATTTGACCTAGCTAACCTAGTTTACTCTTACCTTAGTTTTAAGAGGAAACCATGTGTTTTAATTAGTGCAATAATGCAAGAGAGTGAAAGGAAACTGTATATTAAGACACAGTTTGCATTATTTTGAGAGGAAACCATGTAGATTTTGTGATCCAATAATGTGTTCGCAATCCAATGAAAGGTTGGAAGATGAGGTGGCTTCACAACGGGTCCAAATTCCCTATCATCACACACATCAAAAACTGGATCGTTGGGCCCCATATAGCGATAATTTAGACCGTTTAAGATGAGTTCCACCCCCTCTAGTAATACATCCTAGAACTTAGTTTTAATAGATCTCGGTCCCAACATCTGATTGATGACATGATTGAAAACATGATTGAATGTTGATGTGGCTATCGCTGCTGACTTGCATTAATCATAGTTTCCATGTTAAAGGCCCAAATTGTTTTATAGATTTGAATTATTCAGATTAAATCGATGTTGAGGTTGATCCTGAGATTATTGGGAACAATCTAACACTTGCAAGTAAGTCAAGGCCAAGGTTGGAAGCATAGTTATTAATTTCGTACTGTTTCGATTGAAATGGCCAAAAATTTTCATTTCGGTCAAGTGACCGAAATTCAATTTTTGGTTTAAATTTGGGTCAATCTCGGTCAAAATTCGGGATTTTGGCTGAAATATGACTTTTCGGCGGAATGAAATTTTACATAATTAATTTTTTTTTTACTTTTATTACATATATGTTTTGTATTTCTTATATTTTTCCAACATATAATTCCAAAACAATTACTATAATGGATTAAATCTATATTTATTACTTTTTCTATTTTTTTACTTATAGATGTATATATATATATATATTATCTTATGTTTTTTCCGAAATGTAATTCCAAAAAATTTTGCCGAAATCCCAAATCGGCCGATACAGTCAAGATTAAACGAAAGTCTATCATAATTTACGAGTACACAAATGTAAATGAATGGTTTAAAATCTCACATCACAATGCCCATAACAAAAATACTATCCAGATAATCAAATAATAGTTTATTTAAAAAACATTAAAACAAAAAAGATGTATGGGGGGTAGCACAGATGGGGTTTATGGGTGGTTGGGGTTGGAAGGGAAGGGGAAAGAAAGATGATGGTTAGGTGATGTAGCTGTAGAGGAGGCGGCATCAATTGCAGCGGAGGTGCTGCATCGGCTGTAATGGAGGTGGGTGGCTGCAGGGGAGGTTGGAGAAGAGAAGATGTTGTAGCTTGCCGGGAGGCGTAAAGCTTAGGAGACGATGGGGTTTTGACATGAGAAATACTGAGGAAATGGGATATATGTGTTCCATTTTATGTGGCAATGAACTTCTCATAAACCCCACCCCACCCCCCATAGAAAGTCTATTTCCAGGGTGAGAAAGGAAAAAGCTGAAATGGCAAGGAAAAAAAAAAAACAATTCCACGGAAAATTACAGCACCAAATGCATGAAAAAAGTGTTTTATGTAGAAAATCACTTCCTTTTATGTGGAAATGGGCTATACAAACGTGCTGTAACCTCTAACGTCATGTAGTTCTACGGTTCATCCTTCTCCAGTTAGTCTAACTGGTCTCACCATCCTTTCATCTACAATTATGCTTCCCTGTATTATATGTTTCGAACTCGAAATTGGTTTAGCCCTTTAAATTTGTATCACACTATTTTAATGAGAGATCATATACATAGCTAAAATATTTCATCAAGGACCATGTCATAGATTAATAGCACTTTAGGTCTACTTACAAGGTAATGTTCACCTACGAGCGACCAAATTAACTGCATAAACCTAATATGGAGTCCACCTCACGTAGGGGTGCAATCGCCCAAGTTGTTTCAGAATTCCATAACTCTTCTCGTTATCCGTCAGACCCTCAAAACCATCTCCTTTCTCCAGTCTCCATCATCGTTGTCTCATAGAAGCAGCAAATCGACAGTGGCACTCAGCATCGTTTTTGGATTCGCTCCGGAGTCTGGCCATCTCTCTCTCTCTCTCTCTCTCTCTCTCTCTCTCTCTCTCTCTCTATGCTAACCAGCAGAATGATTTTCAGCCTCTCTTCGTCTTTGGATTCTTGATGCAAAGACTGTTGCTTGCAAATTGTCAGTCATAGTCACGTGTCAAATGAGGTGGGAATGACAGAAGAAGGAATGTGTTTCAAAATTACTTCATTTGCACGGGTGTGTGAATCAATGTCCTTTTACATGCATAAATGACAAACGATCCCTCAATAATTTCTATATAGAAAAATACTCCCCCATGACCGGTGCTTTTTCATAGGATAATTTTGAAAAAGTTCTTTTCAAAGAAGCCTTGCTTTATGCTAAAATCAATTTAAATTTCTTTGTAGATCCACATGGTACACTCTGATAAGAATAGGTGGACGTTTGTAACGACCCAGCCCACCTGATATAATATTGTCCGCTTTGGGCCTCGGCCCGCACGGTTTTGTTTCTTTAATTGGGCCCGCAGGCAACCACATCCAAAACGCGTTATACCAATAAGAGGGGCTCGCACATATAAGCTCAGTCTTCGGGCGCTTCTTAAGCGATGTGGGATTGGATTCCCTGCCTTGCTCTCAGCTGACCCAGGTCCTTACAACGTTGCATTATGATCCCTACTGCATGAGCAGAAACATGGAGAAGATTTTCCTCCATAATTGAAAGTGAAGTGGGCGGATGATGGTTTTTCTACAAATTTAGGACTATAGTACTATTATCTTTCTCCTCTTCACCAAGGAGAAGAAACATTTGTAGTTCTTGAATGATGAAATTGATCAAGTGCAGCAGTGTGGTTGTTTCTTACTCAAGGATAAGAATCATTATGATCTTTATTTATATATTTAACTCTATTGGGATTCCTTCTCTTTGGGTAATGTCACATCTCGGGCCTAAGAATTTTTCGGGTGGTTCTCGAGGTGTGACACGCACTCTCATAAATTCGCATCTGTTTCGGACAAAGTCCAAATCCACGAAGGAGAAAAATCCCACTTGTGCGGGAATTACTCACGACACATGTCAATGTTCCTTTAAAACGCAGAAGCCTATAGGCTATACACCATCAATATCAAAGCCTGAACAATCCATTTAAGTTTCAATAATACATTTAAAATTTCTCATTTAAAAAGACTAATAACTTAAAATCTCTTAAATGCATAGTACAAAAGTACTCTAATGAAGAAAACCACTAAATGCTTTACCTTAATGGAAACAAGTTCCTAATACGAATACAAATCATAACTAATCACATGTATAATCACGAACTAAGAACCAAATGACATAATGCATAGTATAATCCCAAACCCAATTATACTCCCGTACGCTCTTCAACAATCAAGTACTAGATGATATCATTAAGTCTTCTTTATTCTAATCGCGGAGGGATGGCTAGTTCTCCTCCTCAATTTCTCAGATTCCTGTGACACCAAGTGTAGCACCATTAATACGAAGATTCAACAATATATATGAGCAATTATGATTTAGCACATGCTGTTCTAATTTGAATTTAAAGACAAATAAATTAAAGAGATCAAATATTGGTCCACTAAGCACATTGTGCATTTTGAATAATTCATGCTTTTCAAATCATAAATCGAATACTCACATTACAAGTTAGTTACTACATTTTGTTCATCCACTCCGATAGAGAACGGATCATGTTGGGATGTCACCAGTGATCCGGCCAAAAGTTTTCCTGGCTACCCAGTTCTAGAGTTCCGGTGCTCTAGACGACTTACTGCAATAGTCTCGAATAACTAAATCAAGTTTTAACCCCGTCAGGTGTCACAAGGTCGAAGCTAAGTACTGTCAAACCATTCAAATCAAATAATAATAAAACTGAAGTAAGACTTTTCTGATCGAATCTAAGACTTTTCTAATCGAATCACTTTTAATCGAATCATTTGACAATCCAAGACTATGTAAAGATGGGGAAGATGATGGGGGTGAGGAATCTGCTCTTCAAGTCAAACATGTACAGCTCCTTAATTGGTTGATAGTCTTGTCAATAGAGATGGATTGAGGAAGAAGAGACTTAGAGAAAATGGGAGATAAGGAAGAAGATGAAATCACAGAATCCACATGCAAAGCTCTCTCTCTCTCTCTCTCTATACCTTAAATTGGACAGATGAGAAGCAGAGGAAAAAGTGGGGTAGCAGGAGAGAAGGAGATTTTTTTTTCCTGCTAGAATGAGATAAAGAAGGTGAAAAACGATGGAAAGGGCTCGCTGGGTTTTTGAAGTAAAAGTTTGGTTTCATTTTGCATGCAAGTACACCTATACTTAGGAAATTTAGGAAAATGGCTTTTGTTAAAACAATGGGCCTGATTCGGGGTTGGATGAGGTCCAAATCCATTGGGTCACAACATAAGAATGACTCATTATGAGATGTCCTACTCAATGCACCAAAAAACCCACTAAAACTGAAAATACCCATGCGAAACCCAAGGCATCTAAAATACTCAAAAAGTCATACTTCTACCTGGCAAGGTCAAAACCCTACTAATCTACCTAATCCATCATCAAATCGTACAAATTATGCATTATACACTAAATCGAGATTAATTAGACGTAAATCGTACTTAGGCGGGGTCGGGGTGTTACAAGTAGTTCACTTATATCACTAATGGTTGTAGAGAAAAGAAAAGAAGATGGATCAAATAAAAAAAGTACTAAATTCAAAAAACCATTTGTTCTTTTAAATAAAATAAAGTAAAAAAATAGATTTGAGACAATAATTTAAAAATGATTGAGGACTAATCACTCTCATGGCCACTAGTTCCTACCAGTTGTGGGTTCCTTGGAAATTGTGAGAGCACAAGAACTAAGAACACATAGTACCATACAGGCCAACAAATTCATGGTTGAGTGGCAACTTAGTTTTACACACATTACATGCCTAGGATCGGTCCGGGGTCCTAAGTTGTAGTCCAATATAGCAAAGAAAAAAAAAAGTACTACAGAGGAAGAAGGTGCCACGGCCCCAAAAGAGTAACCGGGGTTATGCGTGAGATTAGGGCCAATTAAAACTTTTTCCCAACATTAATCAACTACAACATGGCCCCAATCGGGTCCCATCTGGATCGAAGACCGCTGTGAGGTATAAACATTTCCTCCAATAATATAAAACAAATAGCGGAAGCTCCAAACACAAGTGGTATCTCATAGATGTATAGTTAAAGAACAGTACTGAATATCATATTTAAGATTCAAGTTTAAAACTGTATTAATTACAACATCCGGGCCGGCCTAAATTGACATTTAATAAATTTCGGACCTCTTCGACGCGTCGAATCGAAACGCGACTGGAGACTAAGGTTCATGAAACGATGTAACCTACCCAATGCATCCAAACTCACAAAAACTCATACTCTCATAAATACCCCTGAAAACCTTACCCAATTAATAAAACGACTTCTATTCTACCCGAACGCGCTCCGAATCGTGCGAAACTTCGCACACACGATTCGTCGTTAACCCTGACTATTTAGACTCTAATCCAGCTTACTAACTAAACACACAATTTATTATGATTAGTAGGCCATTAGGGGCGGGGTGTTACTTCCTCCCCCACTTAGGCTATTTGGTCCTCCAAATCTCTAACACACCTCTGGCAAAATCTCTGAATCCGACAACAACTCTGGATACTTCTCCTGAACCTGATCCCTGAGCTCCCAAGTCGCTTCCCTCAGACTGTGATGCTCCCACTGCACCTTGACCCAATGGATGGTCCTTGTCCTCAACACTTGCTCTATGGTGTCTATGATCTTCTTCGGTCTCTCAACGAATGTAACATCTGGCTGAACATCCAGTGGCTCATGATGTAGCACGTGGGAAGGGTCTGGAATGTACTTCCTCAACATGGAAATATGGAAAACTCTGTGAACACCTGCTAACTCTGCTCGTACCAATCTATAGGCCACTTCGCCGACTCGCATATCGATCTCGAACGGTCCAATGTACCTCCGAGCCAACTTCCCTTTTTGACCGAATCTCATGGTTCCTCTAGTCGGTGAGACTTTGAGAAACACCTTGTCTCCAACCTGGAACTCCAAATCCCTCCTCTTCGGGTTTGCATAGCTCTTCTGACGGTCTCTTGCAATTTTCAGCCTATCAATAATCTGCTTCACTTTCTCGCTGGTATCACTGATGATCGACGGTCCATGAAAGCTCCGAACACCAATCTCTTCCCAACAAATCGGGGTCTTGCACTTCCGTCCGTACAATGCCTCGAACGGTGCCATCCCGATACTGGAGTGATAGCTGTTGTTGTAGGCAAATTCACACAAAGGAAGACTCTTCTCCCAGTCCTTCCCGAAATCAAGAACGCATGCCCTCAACATATCCTCCATGGTCTGATTGGTCCTCTCTGTCTGTCCATCGGTCTGAGGGTGATATGCAGTGCTGAAGTTCAATGTGGTACCCAGGGCTGCTTGCAAACTGACCCAAAATCTGCCCACAAACCTCATATCTCTATCTGAAACAATAGAATCTGGAATTCCATGCAATTTGACTATAGTGTCTATGTACTTGTGTGCCAAGATGTCCATAGATCCTCTCATCTTCATCGGAATGAAGTGTGCTGACTTCGTAAGTCTGTCAACAATCACCCAAATGCTGTCATTATCTCTCGTGGGTGGCAATCCTGCAACGAAGTCCATGGTGATGTGCTCCCACTTCCACTCCGGTACTCTCAAGGGTTGGAGCAATCCTGGAGGTTTCTGATGTTCAACTTTCACTTGTTGACACACGAGGCATCTCGAGACAAACCCTGCAATGTCTTTCTTCATGTTGCTCAACCAGTAAAAGCTCTTCAAATTCTGGTACATTTTGGTGCTCCCTGGGTGAATAGCATAACGAGAGTGGTGTGCCTCAACCATAATCTCGTTCCTCAAATCATGTACACCGGGTACACACAGCCTGTCCTGGCAGTACAACACTCCATCAATGAGTCTGAACTCTGGCCTGTCAGCTATGCTGTCTATCAGTCTGACTAACTCTGGATCCTCTGACTGACTGCCCTTGATTCTACTCAGTATCTCTGGTTCCCATGTGTGCAAACTGGCAATCATAACTTTCTCACTTCGAGGCTGGAACTCTATGACTAAGTCCCTGAATAACTCTGTCAAAGACCACTCTGTCTGTAAACATCCGGTATTCGCTGTCTTTCTGCTCAAAGCATCTACCACTACATTTGCTTTCCCAGGATGATACTTTATCGGAAAGTCGTAGTCTTTGATATACTCCATCCACCTGGTTTGCCTCATATTCAGGTCCTTCTGCCCAAATAGATACTGGAGACTCCTGTGATCCGAGTGAACCTCGAATTTCTCCCCATACAAGTAATGTCTCCACAACTTCAATGCCATAACTACTGCTGCAAGCTCCAAATCATGGGTAGCGTACCTCTTCTCATGTTCTTTCAACTGTCTGGACCCGTAGGCCACTACTTTCCCTTCCTGCATAAGTACGCATCCCAATCCAATGCCTGAAGCATCTGTGAAAACCACAAACCCTCCATTCCCTTTAGGTAAAGTAAGGATAGGAGCTGTGGTCAATCTGGTCTTCAACTCCTGGAAGTTCGCTTCACATTGCTCCGTCCATACAAAAGGAATATCTTTCCTCGTCAATTTGGTCAATGGAGCTGCAATACTGGAGAATCCCTTCACGAATCTTCTGTAATATCCTGCTAAACCGAGGAAATTCCTGATCTCTGACACTGACTTCGGGCTCTGCCAATCAACTACTGCCTCGATCTTTGCTGGATCGACTGCCAAACCATCCTTGGAGATAATATGTCCAAGAAAAGACACCTGCTCAAGCCAAAAATCACACTTATTTAGCTTGGCTTAGAGCTGGTTCTCCCTCAAAATCTGCAATGAAGTCCTCAAATGCTCTGCGTGCTCCTCTGTAGACTTCGAATAGACTAGGACATCGTCTATAAACACCACTGTGAACTGATCTAAGCATGGTGCGAAGACTTTGTTCATCAAAGCCATGAAGACACTCGGTGCATTCGTCAATCCGAATGGCATCACCAAAAATTCGTAATGGCCATATCGTGTCCTGAAAGCTGTTTTCTGCACATCTTGGTCTCTCACTCGCAACTGATGGTAGCCTGACCTCAGATCAATCTTCGAGAAATGCCGTGCTCCCTGCAGCTGATCGAACAACTCATCTATCCTAGGTAAAGGATACTTGTTCTTGATAGTAACTTGATTCAGCTGCCTATAGTCTATGCACATACGCATGGAGCCGTCCTTCTTCTTCACAAATAAAACCGGTGCACCCCAAGGTGACACACTTGGTCTGACGAATCCTTTGTCCAGGAGATCTTGCAACTGCACATTCAATTCTCTTAACTCTGCTGGGGCCATACGGTAAGGTGTCTTTGATATCGGTGCCGTCCCTGGCACAAGCTCAATCGTAAAATCGATCTCTCGGACGGGTGGTAATCCAGGTATCTCCTCCGGAAAGACATCCGGGAATTCACAAACCACTGGGATATCCTCCACCGCTTTGGACAATTTATCCTCCGTGATAAATGCCAAATAACCCTCACATCCACTCTTAATCAATCTATCGGCCCTTAACGCTGAGATGACTCTAGTGGACATGGGTCTCCTCTCTCCAACTATCTCCACACTGTCTGCTCACACTTGCAATCTGACGGTCTTATTGAAACAGTCCATAACAGCTCTGTAAGTGGATAACCAATCCATTCCCAAAATCACATCAAAATCTTTCATCCCGAGGATGATCAAATCTGCCGATAAGATAAAACTGTCCACCTGCACTTTACACGCTGGATAATAGGATTCACACTGCACTGTCTTCCCTAAGGGGGTACTAACAAGCAAAATACAATGCAATGGAGCTATATCTCCCACCAAGCATGCAGCAAATATAGGTGACACGAATGAGTGTGTGGAACCGGAATCAAATAAGACTCTAGCAGGTACATCTGAAATAGAGAGTGTACCTTCCACGACTCCTCCAGCTTCTTCACCTTCCTGCATATTCAGGGCCTGAAGTCTGCCATACTGCTGAGGCTTCTGTTGTTGTCGCTGCTGTCCTCTATAAACTGGTGGTCCTGGAAGCCTAAGTGGCTGCTGCGGCTGCTGATAAGGCCGCTGCGGCCTAGCGGGTGGGGCCTGCCTCAAAGGTGCTGCCACCATCGGTGGTCTAGGGGGTGCTGCACTCCGAACACCTTGCCCTTCCTTCCGTGGGCAATCTTTAATTTGGTGGCCCATCTGGCCACAACCAAAGCAACCTCCTGTGATCCATCTACATTCCGCGGCTGAGTGGCTCCTACCACAATGAGTACAACGAACTCCCTGAGCTGGATCTGGCCTAGGCTTCTTAGCTGGTTGCTGATAATGTTGCTGGAAACGCTGCGGAGGTGGGTACTGTGGCTGCGGACGCTGTGGAGGCTTGAACTGTCCTGAACTCTGACTCCTAGCCGGAGTCTGCACAAGCTGGAGCTGCTGAACATACTGGGCTGTCTTCCGAAGGGACTCCTCGGCCCAATAAGCCCGTTTGAGGTTCTCCTCATAAGTAAGTAGAGTGACAGAAGTCACCTCCATCTGTATAATGGGTCTCAACCCCCGAACGAACCTCATAATCTGATCAGCTTCTGTTGCCACTAGAGCTGGTGCAAACCTAGACAGGTTAGTAAACTTCAACTCATACTCCTGAACTGAATCCTCTCCCTGAAGCAATGCTTCAAACTCTATAATCTTCTGGGCTTGGATATGGGGGGGAATGTATTTAGTACGGAACAAGGTCTGAAAGGTAGTCCAAGCAACCACGTCATCGATCGTGTCATAGGGTGTTTTGACAGATTTCCACCATCTTTCTGCCGCTCCTCGGAACATGTATGCGGCCAACTGGACCTGTTCCCTCCCCGTACACTCAAAAACATGAAAGATCTTCTCTATCTGAACGACCCACTCGTCTGCATCAAGTGGAGCTTCATTGCCGTAGAAAGTCGGTGGGTTCCTCTTCTTAAACTTGTCATACAAGTCATTCCGATCGACTACCCTGGCGGGCATGATGACCTGAGCAGCGGGAACGGGCCTCTCTAACACTTGCATCATCTGTGCTTGAAAGGCAGCCTGATCTGCTCGCTGCTGGGTCTGATTAGCTGCTTGAGCCTTTTGAGAAGTCACAAAGGCTTGCATGAGCTTGTTGAATCTTTCTCAAAGGAATCACTGTCATTGGCATTGGCATTACTGCTCTCGGGGTTGCCACTGCGCGTATTACGGCCAGCCATTCTGAAACATAAGAAACGTTAGTCCTATGGGACTCAATCTAGCAAACAACTATACAATCTACAACATCTAAGATACCCAAAGAAAAACCGATCCTCACACGTCTTAAGTTTCTACGTGTTTTTAATGTAGAAATCAGTACTGAGCTCTGATACCAACTTGTCACGCCCCCAAAAGAGTAACCGGGGTTATGCGTGAGATTAGGGCCAATTAAAACTTTTTCCAAACATTAATCAACTACAACATGGCCCCAATCGGGTCCCATCTGGATCGAAGACCGCTGTGAGGTATAAACATTTCCTCCAATAATATAAAACAAATAACGGAAGCTCCAAACACAAGTGGTATCTCATAGATGTATAGTTAAAGAACAGTACTGAATATCATATTTAAGATTCAAGTTTAAAACTGTATTAATTACAACATCAGGCCTCAACAACTCGGGCCTAATCAAAATATAAAAGAACCAACAAAAGAACTAGTCCAAAAGTGGAGGCTCTCGCGTACGGGGTCAGTACGGCTATACTATGCCGTCCGTATTGTACTCAAGGAAGTCATCAGGCTGATCTGCCTGAACTTCCTCCGTCGTTTCTTCCTCCTCATAGTATGGCTCGGTACCTATGCACCAAGAGTAGCATCATCAGACACAAAGGTCGGCAAGGGAATAGATATATAATCATCAAAGATATGCAGACTAAAGAATATACGAATGGACTATATCATAAGAGATGCATAGCGTTATGACTGTAATAACCGCGTAGCATAAGAATCATAAAACCAACTAACACCCTTCTAGCAAATAGGCAAATCACATAGCTAATCACCACGGGATAGTTCCACTTGACCCTCCTGGCTCAACATGAGAGCTGTGGTAGAGTAAAGCAATAGGCACGGGATGAAAACCCGGCAAGCAATCATAATATACCCTTAAAACAAAATAAACAAAACGAACATTCATACTTCTTTCAGAACGGGTATTTGATGGTGTACATCCATCTAAAATATAAAAAGTCGTACTGCGCAGACGTTCATTTCAAAGTCCTCACACAATTGGTGCCCCAAAAGTGCTGGGCGTTAACAGCTGAGTGATGCCTGACACAAGAGTCCTAAACATACAATAGTGAAGGGCTAGACTTTCCTGCATGAACAGGATTCATTAACCAAAGAGAACTACCTTTGCTCTTATCAAATCATCTTAACATAATCGAACTTCTTCATACTTCACACTTATCCTCATAGGTAGTTCTTGACATGCTTTCTTAATCAAAGCCGTCTAGCCACAACACTCCCATCATATTTCAAAACAAGCGGGACATCAAAGGGATCCTAAGTTCATCTTCTAAGTTCATAATGTGATCCCAAACCAAAACAAAACAAACGAAGCTAAAGGACATGGACGTTTCATGTGGAAAGTACCAAACGATACAATTCGGAATCATAAACGATATACAATCCAATCCTAGGTCATTGTTATTTCTAAAGTCTCGTACAACTTTATTCAGTCAACGAAAGGAAATAAGGTTCGCGATACCCATATACAATCTCTTCGTGCATAGATATAAGGTGGTATCCCGTTGCCCAATTCCGTTCAAGATTGAAATGAATTGAAACCCGAGAAAATGAAAATAACTACGAGAAATCATCTGCTCAAAACGTTCCTCGTACATAGTCAAATGAGTCCAAAAGGGGTAACCAAAGGTCCACCAAGGTCCACTACAAAACAGGGTAAAAATTCCTTCAAAAAGGAAAATAGACAAAAATCTGCACAGGGCTCGGTCGAGTCTCGGTCGAGTGGGCCCTGTTGTCTCGGTCGACCGAGACCTGCAGGTCGGTCGACCGAGAAGCCTGAGAAAACTGGGCAGAGCTCTGTTCTGAGCTGAAATGGGACTTTTCCCATTTCTTTCTTCTGAAACCTGATTTGCAGCATATATAGTGATAAAAATACACTACTTTAAAAGCATAAAACTAACTAATCAAACCATTAAACTCTAAATCCATTCTTTTCAATCTATGAGTCATTTTATCATGTTTTCAATCATCTAAATGATCAATTGAGCAAAGATGATCTAACATATGATTTTAACATACAAATCAAGGAAAACAAGCATATCAAACAATAACATAACTATTCACTTGCCTTTGATGAAGAGCTTGACTCAAAACCAAAAGAAATTGAAGAGGAAAGTCCTCCTTAAGCTCAAACTTGAGTAAATGGGTTCCAAACTCAAAACCTCACTACAAATGAAATGCAAGGGAATAAATAAGCTTATCTACATCATTTATAATCCAAAGGAAGTAAGCTACCTAGGTCTAAGAGCTTGTAGAGCTTACCTTAGAATGGGTTGTGAAGGAAACTCTTAGAAAAGTGTATATTTAGATTCTTGAAAGCTTGAGGGAGGTGATGTATGGCTTGGTCTCCGTCGCCGGAGCTCCGATGCTCGTCAACGGAGAAGAAGAAATGAAAGGAAAGGAAGAGGAGGTCGGCTGCTGTGTTGCTATGGTTGTTGGAGTTGAGTGAATGAAATGAAGGAGAAACAAAGGTGGGTTGGGTGACCTAACTTAAGTCATGGGCTTTGGGCTTGGTCTTGGGTTGGGCTTAGGTTAAGTTCCGGGCCGGCCTAAATTGACATTTAATAAATTTCGGACCTCTTCGACGCGTCGAATCGAAACGCGACTGGAGACTAAGGTTCATGAAACGATGTAACCTACCCAATGCATCCAAACTCACAAAAACTCATACTCTCATAAATACCCCTGAAAACCTTACCCAATTAATAAAACGACTTCTATTCTACCCGAACGCGCTCCGAATCGTGCGAAACTTCGCACACACGATTCGTCGTTAACCCTGACTATTTAGACTCTAATCCAGCTTACTAACTAAACACACAATTTATTATGATTAGTAGGCCATTAGGGGCGGGGTGTTACAGAAGGCAGGCAGAGTTCCTTCACCTCCACTCTGTAAGTAATCTTAGCCATTGAATTGGTGGCCCGGACAAATGAGAAGAAATACCAGTTATCAACAAAAACATAGAGTATGTTAAAAAAAAGTGACAACTTGATGGACCATAATAAAAAAGAGATGGAGTTCGTGTCCTTTCATCTCTGTGAGCACCACAAGTCCCCCTCATATGGACTGCCAACATTAAAAATCGGTTTACTGGATGTCCAAATTGACATTCATCAACATGTATTTCATCTATTGTAGAACAAGGGGGGAAAAAGAGGAAACCAAGGCAAGAAGTATATCCCTTTCTCAAAGAATGAAATGCAGAAAAATTCAATTGCTCTCCTTCACCTTTTTCATTTCTTTTGAAACTCTCTCTCTAATCTGTGCATTGATACTCTCCGCGATTGTTTCAGTGATAAATTGGTCCAAAAGAAGAAAAAGACTCTTGCCTACTGCCTCCATCCATTCTGCAAGCTGTAGAAAAGCACATCGAGAAAAACCTTATTAGGCTCCAAGAAAATTAGTTCATAACTTCTCTATTTTCACATGAAGAAATGATCCCCAAAGACAATGAGAGCCTTTTCAATAATATTAAGAAATCTTTGGAATTACACAAAGTGCTCTACAATTGTAGACATGTATCAATGGATTGGGAATTCTGAGTCTCAACAACTGTCTGTGAGCTAAATAAAATGAACTGGTTAATCACAAAAAAAAAAAAAAAGTTTTCCAATAATTTGAATTTAGTGAACATCTTTTCGAAATCCTTTGAGAAAAAATATAATCCAGTACAAATTTGTCTTTTATCAAGATATGTGTCCAATACAAGTATGTGAAACCATTGTTGAACCTTATTATATTTTATATGGCCTCAATATGTGTTTATGCTTGAGTTTTTTGACATTAAGTCGTTACCAATTAAATTTGGATAATCGCATGTACAAATATCATTACCATAAAAATGAATCCATTTTCTCTTGGGATTTACCGAAAGAATATTAGTTATTTTTTAAAGGGTTTTTAGGAGATTTCCCATTACTCTTACCCTTTTTTTATTGAAGCCCCATATATGAATTTGACAAAATAAGTTATTAAAAGTGTGAATTGATCATATCTTGAATGTTAAGACTAATGATGACAACCGAACCACATGTTTGACATGTGGAAGCTATGATGCATGGGTACTTTAAAGTGAGCAACGAATCCTGTTGTATTATATCTCATACGTTGCTTTTTATGTGTAACATCTATATCCCTATCATTTTCCAATCATATCCGGGCATCTAAGGTGAATTCTCACATTTCACTTGAATTAATCCATTCGCATCATACGTGACACCTTGTGAAAACATTTTGCCCAAATTTGATTCCAATTAATGAGAGCGACCTCGGCAGTTCACATGGTCATCAGGTAAAAAGATCACATTGTTCCTTTGTCAAATATGTGATTTCTATGAGTTCAATCATACATATATGTACCCTTCAACAGCTTTACATGAGAGTTATAACCAAAGTTGTGTTTGGATGTGCCATTTAAAACACGGTTCGTTTCTTTTCCTTCTTCGTCTAGAGAAGTCAATTCATTGCAATCTACTGCAGATGTTGTTGCTTCAGAGCGTGTTTGGCACTTAACTAGTTAAAATGAAGGGAAGTAAATTCAGACAAGAAATGACAAGTGGTCATATCAAAAGTACACAATATCAAAATTCCCTCCTAATTTTTTTAAAAAAGTAAAAAAAGCAACCCCCCTTCTCCACTAAAAGACAAAAAAAAACTCCACTTTTCTATACAAAAAGTTAAAAAGATTCCATACCAAACAATAAAAAACAAAACATCATCATAACCTTATATTTTATTCTCTCTTGATTTTATGCTTCACCTCACCATACTTCAATTCACCCTACATCCAAACAGGCCCTGACTCTACTTATATTTAACAGAGTTACAGAATCATATCTTGCAACTTGTAAACATCAAACGTTCACTCCAATGAGCAAAAAAAAAAGATCAAGCACATGATAGAATAAATGAAGAAGGGAAGAATACCTTCATGGACCCCTTACGGTTGCTCTGGGGCCTCTTAATCTTCTTCACGTGCTTCTTCTCGATCTTTTTGGCGAGCGGAGGCCCAGCCATGGCTCCTTTGCATCAAACATCACCATCACAAGTCAGTCAAACATTCCAGAAAAAAGCGTACTCATGAAACGAAAACTAATGCAACAGACACTGGAAGAAGAAAAAAAGTGAAGTTGGTTTCATGCAATGACAAGTATAAACGGATCGCAGAAGTTTTGTATGAAGTTTCTTGAGATTTTGAATGAAAGGGAATTTGAGAACAAGATCAAGCAACCACTTCAAATTTACTCCATAGTCCATATAGATAGAAAGAAGAATTATCAAGAGGGAGAGCACCTGAGTTTCAATGGCTGCTCGAGAACCCTAATCCTATAAGATGCGGAGGCCCTCTCCTTTTGCCATTTGGTTAGGGTTTATTGTGATAAATAAGATTATAGTAGCGCTAGGGAGATAAACCTCCTTGTAAAGAAAGACAACGAATCTGATACGTAAGAGGCTACCTTCTTATCCTATATAATATAGATAGATTTTTTAGGGAGGCTGAAAAGGAAGGTGTGATTTTCAATTCTCACTCTAAATTTTCCCCCTTGGTTTGCTTAATTAAAAAACGTACCCTTTTTCTCTCAATTTCTTTTGCGGAATAAGGTTTGAATCCTGGATATGCCACCTTTTTATGCGTGTGCGGGCTCCCCACTAGTGTGAACTTTCTTCCCATGTACGTGTGTGTAGGCTCTCTCTTGAGTCCTAGCTCCCTCCTTTGTTCGGATAAAAAAAAACAAGTGTGCATATATAAAATGATAATGTATATATATGAGGAATGTTCAAGTGCATTCATCCCTCACCATAGGGTGAGGGATGTTTTTATAAATGGGAGATTTCAAGTATAAAAGGGGGATTTCAAGTACATAGAGTGAAATCCAAAAGGGGGATTCATGTGCAAAAAAGAGAAAGTACCATTACCATATAGTGAGAGATGGATGCACTTGAACATTTCCCTATATATATATATATATATATATATATATATATATACACACACACAAACACACACACAAACTAGAGTTTTACCTTCTCATGTAAAATAATAAAATATACAGGGGTTACTTTGTAGTATAAAATACACGAATAAAATGTTTCACACAATAGGGGTGAAACACATGAGTAAAATATTAAGAAAGTACATGTATTTTATACATTAGGGCCTACGTTATCATATAAAATACATTAATAAAATATAAAAAAGACCACACAATACTTATATTTACTTACTTGTCAAAACAATGTCAATAGTAGTTAAATGGAGTACAGATGCTAGCCACGTGGGTCATGTCCGTGCTTAGCACGGGTTATTATGCTAGTAACAATATATTAAATCCAAGTATTTTGGCACTAATTTTGACCAGCAAATATTTGTAATTTTGACTTTTCAGTTATCCCAATGAACACAATATCACATCCTCTACCCACTACTAATGATAACTTTTCACTCTTGCAACTCCTTTCTTAATTATCTATCATCTCATTCAACCAATCACTCCTATTTCATGAAACTACCTAAATCTACTTTAAACTTTTCAATTCGTACTTTCCCTTTCCAACACCTCCCATTATACTCAACTTCTATTCATTTATTCTCCTACTCCCTTTCTACTCTTGCTTATGGTCTTTTTTTTCCTTTTCTTTTCATTGTAAAAACTTACTTTTGCTCATAATGTGGATTTCATATAATATGTTTGCTAGATTTTCAAATTTTAGTTATTCTTCAAAAGTGTGTATGATATTTTCTTCTAATCATTGATGAAGAAAAAAGAATTTTGTTCAATTCATTTCTCTTTTTATTACTTTTTTTTTTACAATGATCATTATTTATTCTTTTCTTTATATCTATTGTTAGAATTGGATAGATGTTTAATCGGCAATGTATGGATTTATCCATTTTTAGCACGGGTTTTTGTGCGAGCAGTTCTTCCTTCTCAGGCTCTTGACTCATGCTCTTATGGAACCGATCTCCCAGACCATGCTTTCACTGGAGATTTTTCTTGTCCATACCTTAGACACTTTGGCCGCTGGAGTCGGACCACTTATCGAGCCCAGCTCACGTAATAGTAGTCCAACAATATTTTCAGTGGTGGGAGATGGACATCAACTCAGGCATTTTACTACCCCAACCTTTACTCTGGCCTTATCACCACTCCCATGGCTACCCTTTTCTGCTTAATTTCCTCTCCTCCTACCCACCCCTACCCAACCATCCACACCACAGGACAACATGAAGGAAGTACTTTTGTTTATGTTATAATGAATCTCTCCTTTATACGGAAAAAAAATTGGATCAAACAAAAATGGTGAAACTTAACCAAGCCTAGACGGGTGTGTAGTTCTAAATTTTTAATGTTCATCCTACTTCTATAGGTCTAACTAGTCGCACAATTCCTTGGTCTACAATTTTGCTTTCTTGCACCATGTGCTTCAAACTCTGAATTGGTTTAGCCGTTTAAATGTATATCACACTTTTTTTTAATTGAAGAGTCCATATACATGGCTCACTATTCCATCAAGGACCATGTCATAGATTAATAGCATTTTAGCTCAATATACAAGTAAAGATAATAATAAAATTTGCTTCACGAAAAGATGAGTTCTACAGTTCTATTAGACAAATGCTCACATATAAATTTTGCCATCTGATTTTATGTAATTGGATTTCAGTTCGCTTGGTTCAACTTGCTCTATACATTTGCTTGACTCAATTTACTTTGACTAGAGTGTTAAACATCTTAATTTGTATTGATTACATAAAAGATGTATAGTATTTGAGAGATTGATCAAGTCCAATGACCATCTACCAATAAAAAAAGGAGATAAAAAAACCCAACAGACTGAATTATGTTTTAACCCATGTTATGACATACAATTCAATGACTTGAATGCACAAGTGGAACAATAAAACAGATATAATGGTGTTACATATGATTTAAATTTTAATTAATCTGATCCAATGACTAAATGGAGGGCATAAAAGACTAGCATTGCAAAAATATTATTGGAATCTTAGGGGAACATATAGTGATATTTACATTTCCAAAAAATACTGTGATATTACTATTTGCCAATTAATTTTAATTTGAGATACTGAGAACTGGAGAGTATTTGAATACAAACTTGGATTTTTTTTTTTGTGTGTGTGTGAGTAAAAGTGTTCAAAGCTATGTGAAAGGAAAATCAAGCCAGCTGGCAGTCGCAGGCAGTCCCTCAAAGAACTCGTCGTCAAAATAAGGCAGTTCTTCTTCTTCAAAGACCACATCGCCCTTTTCTTGATCATCATTTTGATCGTTTTGAAGCTCCTGCTTTTCAGACAGTCCCTCAAAGAATTCGTTTTCAGAATGAGGCATTTCTTCTTCTTCAAAGACCACATCGTCCTTTTCTTGATCATCATCTTGATTGTTTTCAAGTTCCTTCTTCTCCTTTCGCTGCTGCTTCTCCTTGGCGTTGAGTTTCTCGTAAATGCAGCATAAGACCCATTGATCCTTCTGAAAGAAATTAAAACCATTAGATAAGTTAACCAAAATCAAAGAAAGATCACATGCACGGTAAAAGAATAAACAAGCTTTAACCACAATTGTATTCAGATTTCAGATACCATTGTAGAAGTAGAACCACTGCCATTATTTTTTCTGTGTTCGTCAATCCTATACTCTTGCATGAGCCAATTGGTTTTCTTCTCTAGTGCATCTATGAAAACCAGAGATTTCTTGAAGCCGAGCTTATTATTTCTACTGTCTCTAATGGTCTTATCTCCGGTAGTCGCCTTCCAGTGTCCTCCATTCTTGACAGCTCGACTCGGCCTCTCCCCATTCTCATACTTCTTTACTAATTGAGTGAAGAAGTAGCGTTTATTGTCATCCTCCTCTCCTTTTCCACCTGCACATAGAAGTTTCGTTAGCATTTTATTTGTCACATGAGAACGCTTAAAACTCATTTCAAAGTATTCAACATTAGAGCAGTTGCACCCACAATAGAATATCAACATGCAACAAGAAGTGATCATAACAAAACAACCAAGAAACAGACGAGAGTAACCATCTCATCAAGAAACAACAGAGAAGCATAAGATAGAATTCGATCAGTTCATCTGTTAAGACATATATTGCAAGAAATCAAGAGATGGGTCCAACATCTTGTGACCTGAACCAATCAAGAACCGTTGATCCAGGTGACCTGCGTGATGACTGCCCACAAGACAATCACCCAACAAGAAAACTCTCCAAGCTGCATCCCTCTCAGTCTCTCAATGGTTCATGAACGTACATATCCAACCAAGAAATTAAGAGAATTGTGATCAAGCAACAACAACAATGGAAATATGATGAGTACTGCGTCTATCATCTTCAACATGAATGCAAGAAAGAGACGTGATCATGAAGAAAGAACAAGAAAAAGAAACAGATGATAAAAACATTTTTCATCTCCGTACAACCCCACCAAGAAAAAGAAGTGAGCATGCAAAAACCACAAAGAAACAGACGACAAAAACCAGTTCATCATCGTCGTATATCCATGAAAGAGAATCAACAACTAAGAAAGATACAAAAAACCATGAATTCCATTTCATCTATGTACATCCAAGAAAAAGAGGAGAAAGATTACTAACCTATCTGACTTGGGTGATAATTGTACAATTCAATATCCTCGATCACGTTGCATGGCAACGGCAGACTAAGAATCTTTGTACGAAGGTAGATTAAAAGCTCTTCGTCAGTGGGTAGAAATCTAAAACCCCATGGTAACATTATCGCACCGGACGGTGTCATCATCATCATCATCATCTCTCTCTCTCTCTCTCTCTCTCTCTCTCTCTCTCTCTCTCTCTCTCTCTCTCTCTCTCTCTCTCTCTCTCTCTCTCTCTCGATCTTGATCTTGAACTAGAATTCTCTCAATGTCTCTCTCTTTTTCCAAATAACTTCTCCAAAGGCAAAGTCACAAAGACAACAACAAGAAATAAACGGAAGCAGCTTTCGTATGTAGAAGTCTAGAAGACGATTACCACACCCTACCCACCGAGACACTTATATAATTCTCTCTATCTGTAACAGTAAAACCGTTTTTACAGCTGTTAGGAATAACAAAATAGAAAGTGGAGTTGTAGCTGTACTGTAATCTGATAGAGAGATGGTTAGATCAGTTATATATATGAAGGGCAAAGAAGGGATTGAATCGAAAAAGGGAAATGCAAGAGAAAATATGATAAGGAGTGAGACAGTGAGTGAATTGGACGTTCAGAGATCATTGTCAAATATGGGACCCACTTTTATGATGGAGAATGGATTACGGATATCCTTTGATGCTCAGAAATTCTAATTAGGACTGTAAGTGCAATATCAGTGGGGCTGAGTTCTAAAATTTCAACCATTTCAAAATAATCTTTACGCCACTTTTCATTCTAATCAGAATTAATTCGATGCACCTGCACGATCTATCCACCGTGGGCCCAACTATTAGAATGAAATTTGGCACAGGTGAAAATTCCGTGATTAAAAACTGCTCATATCTAGCTGTTTATCCCTGTTCACAAGCTGAAGTCAGAGTGTTTATTTATTTATAATTTTTTTTTATCCTATTGTAAGGGCCTTGAACCCAAAAGAACTCACACGAGTGGAAAGAGAAAGCATACACCTGGGGAAGAGGAGCCCACACAAGTAAAAAGAATGGCATACCCACCCACGAATTAGTCAGTACATAGCGTGACATGCGGGGTTGCCAACCAAGCAACCCCCGTGTTATCGATGCCATAAAGTTAAATTAGGAGCATTAGCTACAAGCCTGCAATGGCTTTACTGATAAACTCTGTAGCCAATTGGGATGGTGACGAGTGTACGTACTTGGATCTGGTCCCAAATGTTACTATCCGATTATGTGTTTTAGAGTTTAGACACTAGGGATGCAAACGGGTATTTTATTCCATAATTATCGGGCGATCCGTAATAAATCAAGGTTGGAACTTGTTTTAGGTTTCAATTCCTAGACGGGTCCTAGTTCGAAACCCAATTTAGATTCTGATTGATAAATAGGTCCGGTTTTAGGTTCATATGGGTTCGAACTTGTAGACACGAGACCCAATATACGAGTCTTTAATATTACAAACTGTAACTTAAAATCAACTTTTGTTGGGTATTTTTATATTTAATCATGAAGATGGCAGACTTAGCTTGATAAATTATTATAAAATGAATGAAACCCTTATTTTAAGAAAAAATAAAAAAATAAATTAGAACTAGTTTTGGAACTAGATTTTGGTCCTCCAGTGAGACCCACTAAATTTTCGTCAATGGGTGGGCCCTATGTTATAATTTCCATAGGTTGGCCCAACTAACATAATGCATGCATAAGGTATTTTCAATCAAGAATTCTTGTAGCCATGAATAAGGATTTTATGGAATTTAGGATGCATGAAATTCTCAGGCATGAATTCTATCATGAATGTGAAGAAGCATTTAATCTCACCATGTCTGAAAAGCTCAAAATTCTTCAAAGAGAATTTCATGAATTATAAATAACCAGTCCAACCGACCTCAGTTTAGGACCACGATTTACACCCAAAGGTTGTAGGTTCGAAACTACACTACTATACAGGGGCTAGAAGGGAGTTTACCCGACTTCCATTTGGACCCGGAAGTATTAGTTAATCCAGCTCAAAAAGTTGGAACCCTCCGATACAAAAAATAATAATAATAATAAAACAATAATAATTCCAACCGACCCAGTCCTCATGTCCACATTTATAAAAGCCAATAAGTCCAGGTAGGCCCCACGTTCTCTCTTTTCCATGATTTTATAGGTTAGCAGTGGCAGTTGTTGATAGAGCAGACCGCACTTTCGGTTTCCAGCATTTCCATTTGTTGGGATTTGATAAAAAGAACCTCAACCTCACCACCAAGCAACCCAAAATGAAAAAAAAAAACAACAACTCCTGTTGCTCTTTTTATTCGTCTGAGAGAGAAAAAAGAGAGCAGGAATCGCTTGGCGTAGAAGATGACCATTACACTTTCCTCTTCATATCTTCTTTGCAATCTCACTTACTTTCTCCTGTTATAATTTCATTCAATTCCTTCTATTCTAGCGTCTGTTTTTTGTGTTTTTAAGGTTGAAACGTACAGGTGCAGAATTGCAATATGTTTGATGATCACATGTTTGAAAGAGAGGATGATTGTGAACTGATTTTTGTGTTGGTAGGTTAATATGAAGTAGAAGTGATTGAAGGAATTGTTGTTTGGATTTTGGAGAGGTATTTGGATTTGGTTTTGATCTTGGATTTCGATTTGTGACGGAATGTATATTGAGGAATTGAAAGAAGGGGATTCTGATGAAAAAGATGAAGAAGAAGAATCTGTTCTAGATGTTTCTCATGGTGAGATCAGATTGTCGGATGCCAAGAGAGCTTTGATTGTAGTGGGGTCTCGCTTTCTTTTCTACCCTACTCTTTTGTATAATGTCATTCGAAATAAGATCCAATCTGAGTTTCATTGGTGGGATTTGATTGATGAGGTACTACAATTTCATTGCATTCTCTTATTACAGCCTGTTTGTTTGCAATCAAGTTATTTTTTTTAGTCAAAAATGCGTTTGCGGAGATTGCAAGCAACCCCCCAACCCATCTTTTATGTAGAACATGGTTTTTGGATTGTTTATGTAATGTGGTTATTGCCAGTTTGTATTGTTAGGTGCTGTTCCATTTCCTACAGATGTTCCACGCTTAAAGCAAATTGGTGTGCATGGGGTGATCACATTGAATGAACCTTATGAGACCCTGGTTCCCACTTCACTCTATCATGTAAGCAATTTCTGTGTTGTTAGTGTTTGTTAATACACCAATGATGTTCAGGTTTTTGTTTATGATTATAGCTGCTGTTGTTTTCATGGAATCAGTTTCTGTTGTTAGCTTTTGTTGGAATGAAAAGAAGACCATGGTTTGATTGGATTTAATAACTATGCCCACAGCAGTTGGTTTCTGGCAAAAGATGCATGACAATCTGGAAAATGAACTTTACAAATTGATAGATTGACCACTTGTAACGTCCCACATGGCCAAGAGACTGCCCAGAGACTGGGCTTATGTATGTTCACGCCTGTGAGACTAGTAAGACGCGTTTTGGAGCTTAATGGGCTCCGAGAACAAAACCTTGAGGCCTGGATCATGAATGGTGCGCCCTTTCGCCCTGTGCCAAAGAGGACAATATCTGCTGCGGACGGGTCGTCCCACCACTTCATGGATGTACTTTATTCCTGTAAATTTTGGAATTAGCTGCTACTGTCTTTTTGCTATTTGTGATTGCAGCACTTCCCATTTTTCACTCCATCGCACTTTTTTTTTTTTTTTTGGCTGTTAACGCAGACGAAAGTAGAGATCAACGTTATATATATCCATATTATTTCCCATTTGAAGTTTAACTGATGCATTTGTTCAGTTAACCCACTGTTGTTGCCCATCATTTTAGGCTTATTGCACCTTTTTTTTTGGTTGTTACAGGCTCATGGAATTGACCATTTGGTGATCCCCACAAGAGATTACCTGTTTGCTCCATCATTTGGAGATATATGCCGAGCTGTAGACTTCATTCATAGTAAGTATTCTCAAATTATTTTTGCTCAGAACTTCTTTGTGCTTTTGTGCGGATTTGCTCTACCCAACTTCTTCAAAATGGGTCCTGTAAAAGCGTCTGGCATTTCAAGTTTAGGTGCAAATGCTTTACCTGTCATCTACTCATTGTTGGCACTGGGTAACAGAAGTAATTGTTTATTCTTTAATATTATTATTATTATTTATAACTGGATCATGGAAGTTTTATGCGGGGCTTTTCTTCAGGTTCTTCCTATACATTGTAAAAGTAGCACAACTTCTCTATCATAAGGATTTCATGATCGGCTCCTTAGTTTATCATAGATGTCATAATGCTAGATATTTCCGATGTAGGGAAGGAATTCAGGGAATCACTGCCATCTGAAGCCTTTCAGACTCTGCTGCTAACAATGAGCTTTTGATCTTCCAATCGAGAGAGGCCTGTTCCTGTAATCAAATTGGGAAGAACAGTCTTGTGTGTCAGTTGGACAAATCAATGAAACATGAGATGCTTGTTTTCGCTAAATTCATGGATGCCTTTCTAAACCTTGCTCGTGCCATAGTCTTGTTCTGTAGTTTCTAAAATGGTAGAGACTGTTCTAAGGGCTTGAAGATGGAGGGTTGGTCTAGTTTTAGGTTCTTCAAAAGGCATTAAAGGTAAATCACTCTCTCTCACACGCACGCAAAGGTAAACCACAGAATTTGGAATGGAGGAAAAGGACATCTCCAACAGGATGTTGTGCCAAGATGATCTATAAGAATGTGATTTCTTGTTTTATTTAGGCATGTTGAAGAGATTGGCTTTGAAGGAATAGTTTCTCTCAATAAAATCTCTGGGTGTTAGAAGCGAAAGTGCTTTGGTTAAGAGAAGGTGATTAAACATAGGCTTCTTTCTTAGAATAATGAATGCAGGGTGAAAGATTAATTATATTCCTCTTTCAAATAGGATGGTGCATTAGAGTATGATGGAGGTAAATTGAGAGGATTATCTATCTTCTTGGAGAAAATCTTTGAGTTTTATCCTTGCCCAATTATGGTTCTTGATACTATTCCTCAAGAGGTAAAAGTGGACTTAGAATTATTTTAAAATAGTTTTTTTTATAACAGTAAATTTACTTTGAAAGATGGTTAAGAAAGTGGCATTCAAAATGGAGAAATTCCCAGTCCAGATGGCTTCACACTGTCAGGGACATATCATAGACAAGTGGATGGAAGTAGTGAATCATGGATGAATATTACATCAGAGGTTGGATTAATATAAGAATGCTAGCTTTTAAAAAATAAGCTGGTAAGGGACATCAATGTCCTTGATGGGAAGCAGAATAGAACAGGGAGTTGTTGGGCAGTGGCTCCTTAATAAAAATATGTGTTTTAAAAGAAAATATATATATATATATATATATCAGGAAGAAAAAGATTGAACGTGCTCTGCCATGACATTTTTCCTTTCCAAATGGCTTTCTTCAAAGATTTTCAAATCCTACATGGCATCCCTTTTTTTTTATTGGTAACATGACTCTTAACTCACAACCTCAAGGTTGCAATAGTGAGCACTTTCCATTGTGCCATGAGCTACTTGTCAACATTGCATCCATTTTGAGAACAATGTTCTTATTTCCTTGAAGTTCGGTGGTCCTAAAAATGTGGTTATGTAAAGAAAATATGTGATCTTTACCTCTGGGACTTTCTTCTATCTTTGGGGAAAATCTGCAGGCTTAAATGGATTGGATGGATGTGGGAATACATTTATACCAGTTTTCATCATCTATAATGGTCACCTATTAAGTTCTTTTGCTAATTTACAGGTCTTTGGAAAGGGGCAAGGGCTCCTTTATCCCCTCATCTTTTTGTTGTTTTGGAGGTTTTAGTCATCTAACTCAAAACGTCCTGTAGTTAAATATCATTTGGGGATTTCAAGATTGGCCAGGGTGTAAACTGATCCTTTATCTCCTGCTTGCCCCTGGGTCGCTTGAAAATGATTCAAGCTTGTTTTTAGGATATATTTGATTACAAAGGAGAGTGCCTCAGCTGCATGGAGGAAGAAAATATTAGAAAAGAAAATTGTGTGCCAGATGACTTGAATCTCTTAGTGTAATTGAGGAAATAACTATAGTTTTTTCTTCTGCAAATGTTCATATTATTTATATCTAAGTCACCAGGAATTTGCTTTGTTGTAAATGTCCCAAAAACAAAGGTAAAATGTGGTAGGCTTTTTTCTTTTCTTGTGATGACTTGCATGCAAATCTCCCATTATCTCTGCCCATATTCTCCATGCTTTTTTAGTAAATAGAAGTGCTTTTAACTGATAAAAAATAGAAATGCCTCTCTCATACTTATCTTTGGTTTATCATTTGTTCTTACAATTATGAAACCCATCTCTGGTGAACCAGTGAGGCATAATGTACAACTTTTGCTTTTTTCCCTTGCTTTTACCTGAAATATGACATGCAAGAATTGGCACTTGGTTTCTCTCTTTTGATTGGGATTCATCGATATTTGTTGTAATCTGTTATTTTCCTCCCTTTGTTGTTTTCATGAAGAGAATGCATCTTGTGGAAGAATGACATATGTACACTGTAAGGCTGGGCGAGGACGCAGCACAACAATTGTTCTTTGTTACCTGGTCTGTGCAAAACTTATAGCCCTTTTTAAGAAAATAGTGAATTTTGTATATAAAGAGTGTGGAAGTTATCGAGCTCTGTTGTTACAGATACAACACAAGCAAATGTCTCCTAGCGCTGCATATGAGTATGTGAAGTTGAGCAGGCCAAGAGTACTTTTAGCAGCTTCCCAATGGCAGGTACTTGAGCGTTGTTTTCATCAGGCTTTCACTTTTCTCCAGAAATAACTGCTCAATTTTAACATTAGAGATTCAGAATAGTCACACACAATACAAGCCATAGATGTGTATTCATCTGCATGGCTGTACTTCTAATATATGAATATATAAAACTATACGTGCATTTGTACATGCACACTGACATGTTATAAATACTTTCTTGCTTTTAACCTCTCTACAGTTGGTCCAGATGCTAGATGGAGTCCGTAACCAGTGAAGAGGTGTCCTGTGCATGTTTTTATGTCAACTTTTTAGGGATTTCCTAAAGAATGTCTTTGGATATTTGTAGAAAAATGTGCACACACTTATTTTCAAAATGGTCTGATGTTTCAGTGTTTGCAATGAACTTCCTGATTCTCTCTCTCTCTCTCTCTCTCTGGAAAAAAAATGCCCAAACTGCAATGTGTGGCTACTTTAAAATTGGCTACATATCCATACTATATCATATTTGATACTTCATATTTATTTGCAAAATCCATGCCCTGCCAAATTCATTGTGTGCGCTGTCATATTCATGCTATGTCTGCATTTCTAAGCTGTTTGCTACCAATTGTGATAGAAATATGGAACACTGTAGAGATCCATCTTACTCAATTGTGGACAAATGAGAATATCTGGTACTAATTGCCTTCCAAACGCTGTGCCTGTTTTGTGTCTTCCCTAATCAAAAGCTTAACAAGAAAGGAAAATCAAAACCATAAATTCCAGATTCTCCTAATGATATCCCTTTGAAAAGGCTATATATAATTATACATACATACATATATCCATACATAAGACTCATTAGTAAAAACACAAAATGAAGAACTTCAAATCCAAAAATGGACCCTTATGCTCCTCTTTGTTATCATCGTCTTGTAGATATTGAAATATCAGGTTTTTTAGTGTAAATAATAAAAAAACAAAAAGGCAGGCTTAGAAAAATGAAGAATTGATAATGTTTTGGCATGCCCCAGTTATTGGATTTAAAATCCAGTCATCAGACCGCGAAAGGTTCTAAGGCTTAATTAAGGGTCGTCTGTGCAACTTGACTGCCGAGGCACGAGTCATATGAGTTTACACTTTGGAATTTGCGGCATTCAATTACTACTAGCCTGAGTTATGGATAGATAGTGTTGTGGGGGAACTGAGTTACAGAGTAACTGAGTTCAAAGAATGCAAATTGTACCTATGAATTGGTTTGTTTATCTTCCTACCTTTTTTCTCCTTTGGCTTTAATGATCATATCTTCTTTCTAATTAGTTGATTTTATAGTTCTTTTTTTTTCTTTTAAAGCTCATGGTAATGTCAGCGCTGACTTTTATTCCATGGAGTGAACTTGAAATTCAGTTAAAAGTTGGATGATTGCTTGTCACATATTGCAGGCTGTTCAGGAGTACTACCAACTCCAGGTGAAGACTGAAAAGCCTAGATGCTTGGATAATCAAGTTGCTATAGCACCACATTCTGGGGCTGCTCAAAATCCTGAAGGTTTTGGTGATAGCTCTGTTGTTGTAGTGACTGAGTCTGACCTCGACGGTTATGATGGGAGCAACAAATCAGGTATTGTGGGCAATGACATCTGGGCAGAGCTAAGCTGGGTTTACAAGATCCACTATTCTGGACAGGCAGCATTAGCAAAAATTTCATGCTTGTGGCTCCGTTACCATGCACCAAATCAGGTAGCCACTGCTGAGAAGCTTGGCAGGGAGAACTGCCTGGTGGATTCTAATCAGATGGGGTCTGTGGGAGTGGACATCCCAATTTATTTATTGACAGCAGTGGTGAAATGTGCAGAAAAAATGGAGTAAAGTCTATAGTGAGAGTGTACATATTAAGAATGTATGAGATTTTTCAGAAAAAATGGACCGCAGTATATGAATGGATGTGATTGTGTATTATGTGTGTATCAGTGTATGTACAATTGTACATATTAAGAATACATGAATATGTACATGCTTCCTTTATAAGAGAAAATAGAGTGCAATTATTCCAAAACTTGTGCTTTGAAATTTTCTTCTTCTCTTTTTTGGGGTGTTTTGAGTGTGGATCCTAGCCTTTTTGGTAACAAAATTCTGATAGTCATCTTCAGAAATTCACATTTGCCTCTTCAATTTAACTATTTTTAGAAGCAAGATTCATAGGTATTCAATTACATAAAACAAACAAGAAACACACCCAAGGGGAAAGGGTGCTCTCCTCTCACACATTTACAATGAATCTATGCAGGTCAAGTAGGTTATACCACAGTATACTGCCCCACTTTCTCAATCTTAAAAAAAAAAAAAAAAACATGAAACAAATACGCTCTTAACATCAAGCTACTATTGAGCAAAATCTCATGCTAATTCAAAGCCTGTGCAAAAAAACTCCAACTAATTTACCAGAGGAAAGGTCAGGTCTCAAAATTACTTATCTGTAATCTCACGCGATTTATTTTTTTATGACCCAGGGTATCCCTCGCCTGCCCAGACTTTGGACCACATATAAGATGATTTTTTAACTGTTTAGACTTTGGATTCTAAACAGATGAGCCCTACCATAGAGAACATCATGAATTTATCATGGGTTTGATATTGACAAAGATTCTGACTCATGCCATATGCATTTGGAATGACGAAGGCATAAAACTAGGAAGAGGTTAGATATAAAAAATGAGTTTGGCGTTGCTGCTTAATCCTTGGAAACAAATTCCGTTTAATGCCTGCTAAAAAATGAGTAGAGGAGCTTGTGGCACAAAGGAAAGTACTTACTCTTGAAAAAAAAATTTGGTTGCAGGTCCAAATCATCTTACCAATGAAAAAAAAAATTAAAAAGCTTTTCCTAGGGGCATAATTGTGTAGGTTGGAATCAAAGTTTTCAAAGTTTTTCAGGGATCAAAAGACCAAAAAATAATCTCATTTTTGAAAGATTTTTCTAGATTTTTATATCACAGCAAAACAAAATTAAGAGAAAAGATAATTCAATCTAAAAGTTAAAATTATAAGATACAGGGAATTTTTTACCATTAATAAATATGTCTTCTTCTCCTTTTTTTTACCATTAAATATGTCTTAAACCAGCAAAATGATGAAATCTTAAATCGGGTCCCCTCTCTTGCACTCACATGAGGAAATGGTTGTAGGGCCCACTTGAGACCCCATCTAGGGACAATCTCGCCCCACCTACCTATGTGCAGAGATGGAAGCTTAGATGATGATCCTAACATCTTGATCAGCGGAAGTTTTCACTGTCCAAAAATGAGTGTACAATCCATCCAATAGTCTAGTCCATTTGAATGGGTTGTAAACCTTTGGTTCGGTGATTATAAATTGGGTTTTGTTTTATGGTCCGCTTAGATGGATCATCAGGTGGGTGCCAATAGACTTTTTGCACGCGAGCTAATGAGTGCGAACTTCCTAGTGTTTGGCAATTAACTAGTTAAAGTAAAGTAAAGTGAATCCAGACAAGAAATGACAATGAATCATATCAAAAATACATAATTTCAAAATTTCCTCCAAATTTTTCAAAAAAAAAGTCAAAGAAAAAAAAACATCATTTCTCCACTAAAAGGCAAAAAAAAAAACTCCACTTTTCTATACAAAAAGTGAAAAAGATTTTATACCAAACAACTAAAAATAAAATACCATCATAACACATTTTATTTTATTCTCTCTTATTTGATGCTTCTCCTCACCATACTTCAATCCACCGTACATCCAAAC
Organism: Cinnamomum chago; assembly: GCA_038049695.1. NCBI lineage: Eukaryota > Viridiplantae > Streptophyta > Magnoliopsida > Laurales > Lauraceae > Cinnamomum > Cinnamomum chago. The sequence goes on along the minus strand of CP142453.1, from coordinate 115,246,322 downwards.
AAACCCGAGTGCTTCGTAGTAAAACGATAGTTTTAGCTTGATCATAGTGCCCTTATGTTGCGATATTGCGCCGTGTCTGTACGCTTCTATTTTCCTTTCAAGAAACTTTGCAACTCTATTTGTTTTTAACTGATGTTCAAAGTTTCTCAAATACACCCTAATTTCTTCGTTAAAAGTTTTACAATTTTTTTTATCGGTAACGGTAAAATATATTAAAGACTTAAAAAAGGTACAATAAAGATTAAAAAAAACATACGTATGTATTAGAACTAAATACCAACACAAAACAACAAATTACAAAGGAGCAAGTAGAGTTACATGTCTTTCTACCCCCAACTAAGCCAAAGCATCCGCCATACCATTCCCCGACCGAAGCACATGATAAAACTCAACATTCAAAGATGATGACCAAGTCTTGATTTCATTGAAAAGAAATTGAAATTTCTATGGACCCTTCTACAATTGCCTTTTTGTCCTTTTTCTTTAATCCTAATCTCCATTCGTTTTTCTTTACTTCATTTAATTGGCATGTGAACACTATTATGCTCCCTTCATCTTCTTACAAAGGTTGTTTTGCTTCCTTTATTTTCTTACGAAGATTGTTTTTGTCTTTTGAAATGAAAGCATGGAGATTTCACAACTCACTAGAAGATTGGAATTTTTTTTAACTCATCATCGCCAAAGTGGAAAAATGGAGATTAGGGCTTTTATTGTGAAAAAAATAGCGCAAATGTTGCATTGTGATATGAGAGAGAAAGTATTAAGAAGAAAATACTATTCTCCTATTTGTCCAAGGACCTGTCTCTACTTGCCTCCTATCATAAGTTTCTTTCTTGTATTAGAGTCAACCGGTCATGAGTTTGAATCTCAGGAGGAATGACTCGGCACAAAAAAAAAAGAAAAAAAAAAAGTGTGTTCCACCTAAGGGGAAACCACTCCTTTCAAGGGCTGCCTCTACTAACATCTTGAGATTTTGGTAGCAATGGTTAGCTGAAGAAATTCAAGATGCGAGATTTTAATTACACAACTCACTAAGGTTATACAAAATATCCTCTCGAGCAACATATACAAATATTTGTGAAACAATCATCACAATGTTGCAATAGTATAGTACTACTTTAGTTATTGGAGATGATTTTTAAAACATTGTCAGCTATTCACGTTTTAATCTTTGTGGAAGCCCCACGCGGTCTTGACAATTTGACTTGGATTCATTACTAAAGACAAATGAGAAACATGAGCACATATTCTATCAGAAAGCCAGCACATGGATATAACTACAGCTCATCGTGACCTAATCTGAAGTCAAATTTGCACATGGAGTAATGATACCTACCTTGCCCATAATTGGAACAGGTCCAATTACATAAGTTTGCACCTTTCACTAAAATTAAATTAAAAGGCTCAAATCTAAATCCTGAACCGAATAAAGAGCTTGGGCAAGACTTTAAATTGAGGCCCAAACATAGATTTATGGATTATGATTAATCAGGTTTATAAAAAAGTTAGGGTTTTGGTTGCATGTTTTTTTTTTTTTTTTTTTTTTTTTTTTTTTTTTTTTATATCAGAGGGTTCCCAACCCTTTGGGTTGGACTAATCCCTCCGGGCCCAGAGGGAAGCCGGGTAAACTCCCCTGTAGCCCCAGTGTGGTAGTGCAGTTTCGAACCTACAACCTCCGGGTGTAAACCGTAGTCCTAGATCAACTGAGCTACCCCTTGGGGTTTTGGTTGCATGTTAATAATGTATATAAGTTTGATATCATAAATTATAAACTTATTTTGAATCGAGTCGAGTCAGCGACAAATTTGATGCCAGTTTTGGAGGCTTCGGATTTAACGTCTTTGATTGTTGAAAAGTGAATCTCCCAAAATGGATAAGAGATTTGTATCCATACCTAGAGTGAGAGGTGAGAGATTTTCTATACGTCTGTAGACTATAGACACAGAAAACCACTAAATAAAAGCAACAAAACAACCGGTGGGCGTAGCAGCTAGCAAGGGCCTATTTCTTTATTAAAATTTCAGAATTCATGTATGGAGGAACTATCCCCTTGAGGTGAAATTTCAAATCTCTCCTCTTGGTGGAGCATTTGAAATTCCAACTACATGCATTGAGGATGGAATTCCAAAAGGTCATTTGAGACCTTTTAGATAGTTTGAATTTAGAATTTGGAATTTTAGTAAGAAAAACACAACATTTCAAATGCCAAGGGACTAGATGTCACATTATGTAAAAAAAAAACCCAACATACGAAATTGTTATCTGGAATTCAGGTAAAGAAACAAGCTTGAACCTACAATCGAAACCTACCACATTCTTCTGACTTTTTCACATCTAATGTCGCAGTTATGGAACACTTGTTTGGTAATTGGAATATTTAAAAATGAATATTGTCCCCTTCATGAGCGTATCCTTAAATTTTACTTCCATAAAAGTTGGTCCATCATAAAATCAAGCATATAAGGTGAGTAGGATGCGTAGAACTCCATGTGGGGCCTACTTATTAATAATCCAAATCGTTTAAAATGCATGTCATCCCATATAAATAGAATTTGGTCCGACATTAAGCTTGAGCACATGACTAATAGTGATTAGCACAATATTATTCATTATTAATCATATGCATTAAAAAATATGGGTTTTTACAAGAAAAGACACCAAATATTGCTATACTTTTAAAGAGGGTTTCAAATACATGTATTACCTTGTGTGGGCCTCTCACATAGAGGGCCCTTTTTTTTGCCTAAAATACCCTTGACCCTCGAGTTCAAGAGTAAATTGCCTTTGACTTGGGAGCTCGAGAGTCATTCCCCAAACAAAATGGGTTTTAATCATCTTCTTTGACTTCCCTCTTATTTCTTGACTTCTTTAAATTAGGTTTTTTTTTTCACCTTTTAGATTAGAAATCTAACCACAAGTCTCTCGTACAATCCAAGCTGTATAAATGGATTTTACCATGATCGTCTTCTACTTCTTCCCCCTTCGTTGATTTCTTGACTTTAGTTTTCTCAATCTCTTAGAATGAAAATTGATTATCTTTTATTTCTTTCATCTCATGATAAATGGGTTAAGAAGAATAAATAATGAAATGACGTATAAATGATGAAAGGAAGAGTGGGTTTAGGGTTTTGAAACGATGAAATGAGTTTAAAGTGAAAAATAATGAAATGTGAGGAGAAGATTATGATAAAATCGGAAGAAAAAGAAGATGATGAAAACTCGTCTCAGAATAATTAAAAAAAAAAACTAAGAAATCAATAAACAAAATATCTTCATGGATCACTACAAAAAAGGAAAAAAAAAAAAAGGATATTCATGCTTGCAAGATTTTGAAAAACCTCACAATTCTAGAAAAGTCACAAATTCATGAAAACCTTTTATGAACTTACAAACACAAGAATGTAAATCTAGAAAAGTTACAAAGTCTGCAAGAGATCTCTTGAGCTCGCGAGTGCTCTCTTCCTACGTATGGTATGCTTTCCTTATCCCGCGTGATTTCGATTTTCGAAGGAGCCTCTCGAGCTTACAACTTAATAGGTTGACCAACATTTGAGGCCGCGCCGAGTCTAAGCGGCCGGACTCATTTTACATCTCTAAACACATGACTAATAGCATAATATTATTCATTATTATTTATATACATTAATACTACTATTCATATTCTCAACTATAGCCCCAATTGGTTCTATGGAGCTAGAAGGAATCTTTTACATCCACACCAAAAGGGCCCGAATTTCACCAGGTCCCACATGGCAAACACCACCAAAACGCTGGTGTCACTTGAGGAGGGGATGGAGTTTTTTTTATTTTTGAATGGCAGGGATTGTGAGAAAGGACCCACGCGGGAATCGCGTGGACGGTGAGAAATTTTGTATCATTTCGTTCTTTCGAAGAAACTTCGTCTGCATTGCAAGCCTTTGACTTCGACAATAAAATCCCATTTTCCCCAAACACTTCCCCAAACATTCCAAGGAAAACATTGAATTCGGTACCTTGCTTTCCTCCAAGCGGTTTCCCCCATTCCCTCTTCTTTCAAATTCCCCCAAAAAAAAATCAAAAAGAAGTCTTCTTTCCGCCATGAATCTTCTCAATCTCCTCTTCCTCTTCTCAATTCTCTCCCCAGTCGCTTTCGCCAACACCAAGCTCGATCCCCACCTCCTTCCCAGGCCTCTGATTCTTGAATACCCGGAAAATCTGAACATCAAAGGAGGAGGGGAAGATGATATCGTGTTCCGGTGCACGGCCTGGCGTTTCGCGGTGGAGGCGAACAATGTCTCGCCCTGGAAGAAGATTCCTTTTGAATGCTCGGATTACGTGAAGAATTACATGATGAATAAAGGGTATGCTTTGGATTTGGAAATGGTTGCGAATGAAGCCGGATTCTTTGCCAGGAATGTTGAATTGGGCGGAGATGGGAAGGATGTTTGGGTTTTTGACATCGATGAGACGCTTCTCTCCAATCTTCCTTACTACGCTCAACACGGATTTGGGTAAGGCGTTTCTTTTTCTTTGATTGAAATGGATTTTGTTGGAAATTGATTTCTGGGTTGTCGTTTCTAGGTTTTGTTTTATTTGGTTTTCAAGGGTTTTGCATTAATGGGTTTTTCTAATTTGGAGTTTTTGGTTTTATGTTGGTCATTGGGTTTGATGGGAAAATGCAGTTTGGAGATTTTCAATACGAACCTGTTTGATGAATGGGTGGACATGGCTAGGGCTCCTGCTATAGAATCCAGCTTGAAACTATACAAAGAGGTTTTGGATTTAGGGTTTAAGGTTTTCTTGTTGACTGGAAGAAGTGAAGGTCAGAGGGCTGTTACTGTTGATAATTTGAAAAATGCTGGATTTGAGGACTGGGACAGGCTTATATTGAGGTATGTTTCTGAACTTTATTTTGGTGTGTGAAATTGCTTTCATCTTTTTTTCTGTTATAATGCCAAATAAGTTATTAAAAACACACGCAGCTTCTTTCTTTTCTTGTTTGATTAGACCTTGCATATTATTAGATTTTATTCTTGAAGAAGTTCTAGGTTTTTCTTGACCATCATTTTTAGTATATTGGTGGACTAATGAAGTTTTAGTACTTCTTGGAAATTGGAGCTGAACTATACTTTTGCCAACAATAGTAATGGTTTTTATTTCCTTCTGGGGGGAACATCATGTCTCTCATTTCCCAGTTTTATAAATTCATTACAATCTTCTAACTGAGTACCAGTTAGTAATGTTGAGATTGTTAAATTGATAAACCATGGTAACCTGAATTGCAACGGAATGGGAAGAGGGAAAAACATTGTGTTTTCTTTAGTGAATTAGTGATTGTATGAAAATAATTTTTCTGTATGTTATTGGTGGTTGCGAATCCCCATGGAAGTTGCAGATCTTACTCGAATTTTGAATATTGGGGTAGGAAACTATGAATCCCTTTTGCGCATAAGATTCAGGTAAGCCATCAATGAACTGTAGATCGTAAAATTAGACAAGATAATGTCTTAAAGGGAAATACAAGAATCAGAGAGAGAGAGCTACTCCTAGTGAGGCATCTGATGAGAAAACTACTCCTAGTGAGGCATCTGATCAGATGCTTATTATCATTGGTACTTATGTTGGCCAAAAATATCTATTCTAAACAGCTTACCCTTGTCCGCCCATACTAAGAAATGTCTCACATATTTCCACTGTAACTTATAGCTATATCCTTATCAAATCCTAATAAACCAACCTAATTCCGGCTGACTGCTTTCCCACGAAGGTGAAACTGAGCGTTTGCCTCATTAGCGATGGAATCAAATGGAGAATTTTGATCGTTGAGGGTTCAAACAATCTATCCAGAAAATAAAGAGGAAGTTTTCAAAACGATATACAAATTTCTAACTTAATCAGATTCATAATTTAGAGTCCTTAAACCAGCGAGACTTTCTTGTTGGTACATCTCCTTTAGTGCAATAATGGAATTGTATGTATCATCTTTTGCACGAATTCTTTTGATGATTTAAATTGCTTCGGTGCACTTCAAGTCAAGAATCAATAAATTGGAACAAAGTAAAACACTTTAATACTCCATAATGCTTCTTTTTAATGGTTTCACTCCGTAATGTTTATGAATGGAAAAATCGTTATTTGGGAACTAAAGGTCGTCTTTGGGATCTCCTCTTTATATCAATTTAAATGCAGACCTATTATGCCATCAATGGACCAGATAAAGCTGAATTTGTCTTTTTTATTCGAAGGGAATTCTTAATTGAAGTGTATCATATCCTCTTAAACGTATAAGAGCCTTGACTTCAGGATTATGACAGCTTTAGTTTTATCACTTGTGCTTTTATACTAGCAAAATAACCCATGCTAAGTGTGACCATGCGTAACTAACATGATAATTTTCAATAACTTAATTGATGTAGATTGGAATGTAGAAACAAAATTCATGTAGCTGACTTCAACATAGTTGGGACAAGGCTTTGATAGTGATGATGAGTCGATGATTGACACAATTATTAAGAAAAAATGGTAGCTGAATTTCAAATCAATAGATGGCATTTTAGAAGTGATAACATTTCAAAAAACCTTGTTAAATTACAAATTTCCGATGCACACAGTAGACATAGGCACATGTAAACTAAAATAATATTACTCACTGGATCAATACCTTGTAATGTAACAATACTCTTCATGAAACTTCTAAACACAACTAGTGACCTGGACTTCTAAATAATCAATGATATTTAAAAGTCTGTCTAATAGAATAGTTTATAACAACTATGACTTCTTTATTATTCAATCAACCACTTACTTTCCTGTTCTTATTAGTTATTATATAGATACATATTGCAGTCATAGCTTGGTTGGATCCCCAGACATTAGAATTAACTCTTATAGCCAACCCCAGAATGATGGGTATAAGGCTCTTGTGATGATGACGACTTCTTCCATCTAAATATGAAAAGGTCCTGAAAAAAACTGACTCTGAATATAGGAAATAACCGAGTCAACCAAAAAGGGACTTGCGCTAAACTGAAGCCCTCTTTTATTTTGGTCAAAACACTTGTGAGGTTCCTTTGGATGGAGTGTGGTCCCCGCTTTTTTCTTCCAAGCTTGTTCATATATCTCTAGCATACCTGTTCAGAAGCCTAACACCTCATTACAATGTAGCAAAGATAAAGTATTCAGTTGGAATCAACTTTCTTATTAGTAAATTGTCTTCAATCTCTATGTAGACCTGATGCAAAGATGACAATGAATGTTTTAAGTTAAAACACCCTGTTGGTATCACATAGGTCTGATTTGTCTTCCATGGTATGTTCAAGATGGGCCCCACCCAACTGATGGTCTAGATCTTATACTTACGTTCGATATACAAAATCAGAATGTCTATAATTTGAACTACTAAGTGATAATTTTAAAGCAAAAGTACCATTCAAAAAAATATTCTTAAAGTAATATATTAGAAAAGTATAGACCTGAAGAATATGGAACACCTTTCATTTTTAATATCTCATGTGACCCAGTTGAGATTTGAGAGTGGGTTGTTGGCGTAATATAGGAAAACAATTTGGCATGTTAAGGCCTCCTGTAGTGCTGAACTTTTGCTTGGCTATCCATTTAAGATAGCATATTGACTATGGGCAACCTTCATAGGAGGCAGAGAATAGTATTCAATGCTTGTCCAAGTGCGTCAAAGAAGAGGAATCGGTTACCATTTATTTATCACCTGTTCTTTTGCTTGAAAGGTGTGGAATCAGGTTCTAGCTTGTTTGGTTGTGCCCGGATACTCTCAAGGGACCTTGAGTTACCATTTGAAGATAGGAAATTTGGCTTTAGATTGGAGAGGTGGTCAATTATGGTGTCTCTCCATTGTTGTAGTTCTGTGATTTTTGAAGGTAAACACTTGATAATTTGAGAATGAAACAGCTTTTCCCATGGTGGTTTATGCGATTATCAGAAAAACAGTTATCAATTGGGCCATGGTTTTATGCTGTTTTCAAGGCATCAGTTCTCTATTATTAACTGGTGCCGGCTTGAAGTCATTGAAGACTTTAGACTGTGATTGTCCCAAATGGTCTCCTCCTCCACTGGGTAAACTCAAGCTAAACTTTGATGCAAGCACCATTGGTAACCTTGGTCCGGTGGGAGTGGGATGTGGTATTTGTGACTCACCCTCCTCCAACCTATTGCAGGCTGTCACGTTTACCAAGTAGTGAACCGTAAGGGCCCGTTTGGTAATTTACTTTTAAAATAAAGTGGAGTAAAGTGAAATGAAAAGAAGGAATAAAATATAAGTGAGTTATGATGGTATTTTGTTTTTAGTTGTTTGGGATGGAATATTTTTTACTTTTTGTATGGGGAAATAGAGTTTTTTTATCTTTTAGTGAGTAAATGTAGTTGCTTTTTGACTTTTTTTTGGAAAAGATGGAGGGAGTTTTGGTAAAAAGTGCTTTTGATGGGATGTTTAACTTGACTTGACTTCACTTGACTATATTAGTAAAATTACCAAACGGGCCCTAAAGGAAACAAAATAGATGACTTTACCAAGTAGGGACCAAAAGGTCAAGGTGATGCAGGCCCTAGGGTTAGGGCTTACGTGGAAAAGTGCCAAAGCATGATAGATGTCTCCACAGAGACGATACATGAGGATGCACCTCAAAATGGATAAACCCACAAATTTATATTAATCATCAACTAAATTCTAAATCTCTACAATGCCGTATAAATAAGAAAGAAAACTTAAGGTCTAAGATTCCTAATCAAACTAACTAATAATCAACATGTGAAATAAAAATAAGAAATCCTAATGAAATTGGAAAGCTAATTACAGCTCATTAATAAAATAAGAAAGCTTAATCGACTAAAATAAGAAACACAATATTCCCAACTCCCTTGGGTCTCGCATGTGATGTCATGGGTCTATCCTGCCTCACAAGGCCTCTATTTCGGAGGAGGATTCCTAGTGCTGTGTCATGAATGAATGACACTTGTCAAGTCCCATGGAGGTTGGAGGACCTAGTGGAGCTGGGCTTATCATCTACGATACATGGATACTTCAAAATAGGCAACGTATTGTGTCATATCATATTCGATACTTCACTTTTTTGCATAAAATCCATGTTCCTTCCATATCCATGCCATATCTAGGCATCACTGCTTATCATTCAATCAGATCCTCAGAGAAGAAAGTGGGGAGGCAGATGAACTAGCTAAACAAGGAGTTACAATTGTTAATGTTTTGGATGTTGTAACGTTTGGTTGCTTCAGTGGTTCTTTGTATCTTTGCTTGGGCTCGGGTTTGTTGGTGGCATTTTTCTGTCACTTTTGGATCTAAGAGGCATCTTTGTATAGTTTTCTCTTTCCATCTATGATGCCCAGACACACCATGGATATGGCTATGCACATAGATTTTACACATAAAAAGTGAAGTATTGGATATATGATATAGCATGGTGTAAAATTGGATATATGATATGGCATGATATGTTGCCTATATTTAAGCATCCAGGTATCATAGGTTTCTCTGTTGGTTTTCAAGTCTTCTGTTTACAATTCGTTTACTTTAATAGAACTACTACAACAGGCGAAAAAACAGTGTAAAATTTCTTAAACTTGTCCTCCAGTTGAAGAAACCATATTTACTGAAAAACTTGCTTTCCTTTGTGAAAAACTACGTTTTTTGCTTCCCTTTTACTCCCATCTGTTTCACATTTTTCTTTTTATTTATTTATTTTTTCTTTTCTTTTTTTTCAAAATGGGACATTTCATTCATTTAGTTCTCCTGCTTCAGCCATCTGTTCCTTGTTCTGGAAACTCTGGAAGAAACAGTTGAACAATTTCACAAAATAGATGTGAAGAAAAATTACGAATGTTCTAGGATTTCATTGTCCATAAGCTCATCTTCTGCTTGAGATGATTGAGAATCTCAAAGATGCATGAGCTGTGGCAGGAGCCCATAGCTCAGTTTGAGAACTAGTAAATTGTTGTGATATACAGTATTGACCTTCTTCCTGTTCCTTTATACACCATCTTGTCTGTTTCTGCTCAGTAACTTAATATGATCTGCTGACACATTTGTTCCAAAAGAGTCTTAATCCAGAAGCATAATGTTTTTTGTTTGTTATGTTTTGGCTTGTATGCTTTTCATCCATGAATCAGTGTGATTGTGCATCATTCAGAGCCACTTGAATGCTGAAATTTCTTTTCTGGGCAATGTGTTCATTTCCATGCATACCAGTTCAACTTTTATGCAACAGGGTTCTGTTTGTCCCTGTTTTCCATCGGGCCAATCTTCCATACTCATAACTATGGCAGCATTAACAAGTTTAAAATGGACAATTTATTTTTTCTTTGGTGACAATATGCTCAATTTTTAGATATCAAAAAAAGAAAAAAAGCTCAATTTTTGTTCTAATTGGTGAATCTATCCATTATTTCCCTCTATATGCAGAGGCCAGGATGACCAAGGAAAAACCGCTACTATATACAAGTCAGAAAGGCGGAGTGAGATGTTGAAAGAGGGATACCGGATTCTTGGTAACTCTGGAGACCAATGGAGTGACATACTGGGTTTCTCCATGAGCAATCGCTCATTTAAGCTTCCAAATCCAATGTATCATATTCGATGAGAGGCAGAATTGTATTGGACCTAAATAAGAACTTGTTAAATTTGTAATAGAGGATTTCACTGCAAGTGTTCATACTTCATAGATTGTCATGGATGATGGTTTCTCCATGAGCAGTCAGTCGCTCATTGAAGCTTCCAAATCCTTTGTATCATATTCCATGAGAGGCAGAATTGTATTGGACCTAAATGAGAACTTGTTAAATTTGTAATAGACGATTTCACTGCAAGTGTTCATAGATTCTAATTGATAAAGGAACTGTCAACCATGTCTTTAAGGTTGTCATACAGAGACATCATTTAAATTTCATAATGTGTTGGTGTGAAACTCTTCTTTTGCACATATTTGGGTTGATCACTGGTCTAAATGGTAAGGGAGAAGTAGAGCAGATGAGAGAGTTATAAAAGTGGAACCAAGATCCAGGCCAAAACACTCTGGGAGATCTGGGCCTTAGCTGGGCCACCCCATCAACAACCTTGGGGACGAATACAAGGGGATCATCTACCCACGTTCCAATGCAGAGTATGTATGCAAGATCTGGGCCATCTTGGACGTATAAATGTGTGTCCTGATTGGTTACTCTTATCATCTGATGAATTGCACCACAAACTTCATTCTGTGACTTAAGAAGGAGAAGGATCTTTTGTTTGGTGGATAATAAATTTATTGGCAGTACCCAGCCAAAAAAAGGCAAGCAAACAAGAAGGACCACTAGCTAAAAAGAAAAAAAAAGGCAGAAGTCAGACAAAACAGAGGCAAGCTAGAAGCAAGAAAAGAAGAAAGGAAGAAAAGCATACAAGCCAAAAAAGAAGGCACAGGCAGGTCCCAAGAAATAAAACAACACAATCCAAACAGAGAGGGACCACTGCAGGCAGTGAAGAAAGATTATGCCCCAATAAAAAAGGCAACCTGCAGTGGAAACACAGAGGAAATGCCTTTGGATCAAGGGCATTTCATGTTTAGAGGATGGGGTAGAGTTGACCGAATACCACTCATGTGACGCTCATTTCATCTGCCAGAACACAGCAAACTGCACACATAGGAAAGTACAACTGGCCAATTTTTTATTTTTTTTTGTAAATTCAACATAATAATGAATACATGCATGTTGTTTATTATTTCATAGTAATAATACTTTTTATCCCTGAATATAGAGTTATTTAAAACAAAAGAAGAATTTTTTTTTTTTTTTTTTTTGCTATCGAAGGGTTGGAACCCTTTGGGCGGGACTAATCCCTGCGTGCCCAGAGGGAAGCCGGGTAAACTCCCTTGTAGCCTCAGTGTGGTAGTGAAGTAGTGCAGTTTTGAAACTACTACAAACTGTGGTCTTAAGCCAACTTAGCTGCTCGTTGGGGTTAAAACGAAAGAAAATGAAGAAGAAGAAGCACAAGTAGTGAGGTATATTGTAACAATCAAAATTTCTTGCTGGCCAACTAAAGCCAGTGAACACCTTGCAATTGGTGATTTTTGGGAATTGCTTTTTTATACAGTAGGGCCAGTACCCCAACAAGACAATGATGCGTCTTTATTATCAGTCCAGTTATTTTTGTTTTTCTATCGAGTAACTTTTTATATATTTCATGAATACTTAATAATTGCTAAATCAAGAGAAATTTTCATAAGAGGTCATATATATATATATGGGCCCTTTTTATAGGGATTAAAATGGGTCCCCATGATACCTGAAGGACCCATCCAAATAATATGCCATGGCCCCAAGTAAAATTTGGGATTGATCTTGGACTCCAAAAGATTTACTTGCACATGAATGTCATATTTGTACTTATATATGTACTTTACTGGGGCTTACCCATGAAGTTCTCCTTGGAGGGGCTCTTTGTATGTGGATATGAATGTTTTTGTTTTACATATGCATATGAAATACATATAAATTATGTGACATGTTTTGAATCATACTACGGGTTTGGATGAGGTTCTATTCGATAGTACAATTACTTTGAGCGAGCGATTAACTCTTACCATATTTTTTTGTGAAAAAAAAAATAATTAAGCTCTTTTTTTTTTTTTTTTGGAATTCCTACCTTTCGGGCCATTTTGTTTGCATAAATATGGAGTCGTCAACGGTGAAATAAGTTTAACCAAAGGATCATTAGAGAGGTGACGGGTGAAGGACGAGGCGATGCATGAAGGATATAAGGTGGAGATGTAGATGAGACATCAACTTTTCAAAATATTAAATTACTAGAATAATGGGTGTTCATTTCCCATTTTTCTTGATTCAATTTCAATTAAAAAGGAGGTAATTTGATCGTCATTGTTGGATATTCACAACTAGTAGTTCTTTTTCCACCACAGATAAAAACACAATCCTAGGTATTCAATTCCATGATACAAAAAAAAGGTCCTTGCGGCATTTTAGCCTGACAAAATCAGTAAAATAGATAAAAAGAAGGATGAAACAGCTTAAAAATTACTTGAATTCACAATGACAGAAATCATGTAATACACAAACTAGTGTTAAAAGTCATAATAAATGAAAAGTGAATTTACCTTATTTGAGTCTTTATCAGAAAACAAAGATGTTGTTTGGGATGGAGATGAAAATAAAAAAAACTGAAGGGTAGAAGATAAAAAGGAGAAAGAGGAGAGGAGGAAGGGGACATTAAACTATAGTAATCAATAAACAATAAAGGGGTCTTTACCTATTAGTTTTCCTTGGTTTTTCTAATTTCATTACTAAAATTTAGATAATGTCCTCAGAGTCACTTGACTCTGGTCAACAGTTTTTCTAAACTATTTTGTTTCATATCCCATGATATCATGGAATACTACTCCCAAGCCTCCCCTTACATCTTGAAAATTCCTGAAAAATAATACTTTGGCCCCTCCATCATGTGGCCCTCCATTATTTAGGACTTTATTGTCATGGTCATCTTCCCTCAAATGAAGTCCACTGCTGCTTGGACCTAAATTGGGTACAATACTGGTTGAGTTACACAAAATAGATTCAAATTTGGACCCCAAGTTTTACATGGCATACCCATTGCACATGGGTATCTATATCCAAATTCGACCAAATTAATTCATCCCTACCCTTTTGGGAAATATTCCAACCAAAAGGCTTATATGATCATGAACCGGACGGTTAATTATAACTATCCAACTAATTTTTTTTTTCTTTCTCACTTTTAATTAATCAATCTCATTGTTTGTATACACATGAGTCACACAGTTTGGTGACCAAACTGATTAAGACTGTCATTAATTTCTTTAACAATGAATCACATGGTCGATGGGTAGGCCAAGCCTCATAAGTATCACGCTTCTAAACACCATCAACTTGGAAATTATAGCATTCAAATGGATTATGATGACCAAAGAAGCACAACAAATCAAATGCATTAAGATTCTCAAAAGATGTAACGATGTATCTGCGATAAATAGTTTTTGCTATTTCTTGTGCTGCTTTTTTTTTTTTTGGTTTAACAATTTTATGAAGAAGGAGGAAAATAAAGTGTTTTTTTTTTATCAAAAGTTGGCAAAAAATTATTTCTTATGAATGGTTGGTGAAATTCTTGAAATGCAGAATTCCGGCATTACACAATCATGCTCATTAGTTCTCAAACATCTTTGCCCATTAGATCAATGGGTTCATTCAAGTAGAACTGTGTGTTATAGGGACCAATTGCTTAATCCAAACCGTGTGTGTTATATTGCTCGTTTGAATAAGCAAGACGAAAACTTGTTTGGATCTGAAAATCATTGCACAATTGACTAGATTTGCTCATTGAACATTAAGTTTGATATTCCTTTTAAGTCAACGGCTAGATTTCCAATCAATGATTGGATGGGTCTGATTTTTTCACACACCTAGTTCTCATCATGATTTTTTTGGCACAAATTCAAAAAGTTAGCTCATATACCGCGCTATCCCGCGGAGCCGTCTTATGGTAGAAGTTACTTACATTTTTGCAATCTCATTAGCTTGGGCTAATATAACAATTGAATTTCAAGTTCCAATGGATTAGCTTCCTACTAAAAGGATATATAATAATAAATAGGTAGAGATAATATAACTTAATAGATTAATTGTTAGGGTGCTGAAATTGACGAGGACTTGGACAACTCAATTTTTCATCGACTTTGACTTGGGACTATTCCCTTTTTTTTTTTTTCTTTTTTTTTTTGACTTGGGACTTAAACCTTATGAAGATCAAATGGGGATTCCCATCTAAATCTCATTAGAATTTGTTCTGGGATTCCACTTGCCATCCATTGGCAGTGGTAAATAGCCTATTATAAACTTCTACCTTTCATATTTAGGCCGTTGCAGATCTTGCATTGGAATAATCTTACATAGCTACCGATCTCACCATAGTTACGACAAGACTTTAATGATGATAAAGACCGATAAATTTTTTAAAAGAACTATTGTCTAAATTATAAAATGGCGGTTACTTGTAACTTAAGTGTATGACTTTGTTCCAGTTATAAAAGATCCAAACGGGGCCTATTAGATTGAATGATCGAAATTAGTTAGGCCTAAATGATGGGCAACCGTTTATTGTAGAAGAATGTAAGTATTGCTGTCATAATTAAGCAGGCCAGCACATTGGCCATGCCAAATAATTAGTTTTTCCTGAGGATTTATATCATGATGGGCAAAATTCTCAAAAAGCAAACACCATTTTTAGTCTCTGGAATAATGCTCACTTACCACAGATTGAAACCTTCTCACCCAAGCATTACACATCCTGATTTTACTCTAATTAGATCATTATGCACTGAATCATGATAAAATGCACTTATAAAGTTATTGAGCTTTGAGGCCCTATAATAGTTTGTGTGACCCTTAGTAAGGCATCATATCAATTTTTATCCCCTCTTGCTATGATAATTAATGAGCTTCGAGGTGGGTGATGCCAATGTGCCTGGTCACGAGGATTTCAATTATGGGTTTAAAACTTACTAGGCTGCTTCACCTTTTGGGTGCATATGGTGTCAGCCACGGAAGAGGAAGTCGGGCATTTCCTTTCAACCGGTCTAGTTTTTCTACCACACAAAGAGGACTTCTAGATCCTCTCTCGCACGATAATGCAGTGGGGAAAAAAAAGAAGAAGAATTCCATAGCAAATCGCGGTTGCACCAAACACATCATATAAGTCCAGCACCTTGTCGTGGGAGCTTTTCCGCTTAAAGTAGCGCAGCACAAACACCCCCCTTTATATAAAGGTTTTGGCATGACTAATACATTTTATATGCGCTTTGAATGCAAGGTTTCAAAACTATCACAAAACCATGTTTTATACCGAGTTTGAAAATTCGTGCTTCAGACTTATTCATCCAAACTCAAAAAGTTCATGCGGAAAGAGTCAACTTGATGACAATTTTTTTAAAAGTATTTAAAATACTTGAAAATAGACTAAATACTCATAAAGTTCAACCATATATTTATCTACATGTATTAATAATAATCAATTCAAACTAGTTCATTTATATATGCAACAAAAATACTATAGTAAGAAACTTGCAAATTATATAATTTTAAGTCCAAACATTAAATGTGAAAAGATTAAATATAAGTTTCAAATTACATTTCGATATTTATCAAATTTTAATAGCTAACTCCAAACCTCTAACATTAGTTATTAAAAAAATAGACATCAATTGTTTAAAATCAAATCAACCTGTCAAATGGTTCAGTATGCATATAAATTATCAAAATGAGCTGACTCGGCCAATTTTACCTATTTGGCTTGGTTCTTCATCAAAACAAGGTTACTAGGTCAAGGCAATAGTCAACTTGCTAAGTATTTCTACCTTGATTGTATAGTCCACGTGACCCACCACAAATAATTTTGATTTTTCTTGATGTTCAATTAAAAATATTAAATGTATTGAAACTTTATTTTCACTACCTTTATATTCTCTTTTACTTTTTACTACTTAAAGACTCAAAAACTAATTGGAAATCATGTAAGATATGTAATTTTGCTTTAATTATATTTAAGCATTTATAATTTAGTAAAAATCCGGGCCAAAAGAAGCTAATGTTGTCATAGTGATACACTTATGTTCTATAGGTACACGCATTAAAAAGGTTTTGCATTGGCCAATATTATGTGTGAAAATGTTTTCTAAAGTCATGGTTGAAACTACATTGTAATAATTTGTAATATTCGCCTTTTATATCTTCATCTAAAATATTTTGAAAAATATTTGCGGCTTGACTGATAAAGGCTTTTTTATCTTTTTCACATGTGAGGTAAAAATGCAATTATATTTACTTGGAAGCATCATTTTCACATGGTTGAAACTCGAGACAGTTCAGAACACATATTTAATATCTTCATAAATTTATAAAGCTTAAGAGATAAAATTGGACATTTCGGAGTTCAATGAACCAATTGTTCAAATTAAAATTTTAGAACCCATACGAGTTGGAAAAAAAAATAAAGATAAATTTGTTCAAAAACACAACTTGTCCATAGGTGAAGCTTGTGCTGATGCTTCTTCTTATCTTATCTTGAAATATTACAATACTATGGGACTTTGCTTGTTTAAATCTTCCTATAAAAAATTGACCTCATTTACACAATTTTTATACCTCATTGATAAATTAAAGTAAATGGGATTATAATTGTTACAAACGACCCTTTCCCGGGCCCCACGAGAGTGTTGAGTATGAGCATTTAATTAAAGTAAAAGAAATTTAGCTTGAGTCATTTATTAAAAAATTGGATTTTGAATTTAAAGCTGACAGCAGAAAGTTTAAAAAAGCTTTGGCCGACAGTAACAGTGGATTTTAACAGCCAGTGCCCTTTTGTCCTCTTTCGATTACTCTGTTCCTACTACCCCTAAGGCCCCAACACGTCATTTTCACATGGCAAGAGGACCACGTAAGTTGACTGTCCCATCAGGGGCATTTCCGACAATCTGCCTTCCAACCAATCTCATTCTCCCACGTTACCAGCAACCCATCCCCACTGTCTCCCCCTCTCCTTTTAGGTCTTTCACTCCTCACTCTCCATATCTCCACATCAAAACATGAAAAACCAGAATCCTTCTTTAAAACCATTAAGACTTTCTACTCTAACAAATTCAATTGGGCATTCAAAGAAAATCTTCTTCAAATCAAATCGAGTCTAAAAGGATAATAATGTTGAGATATCCATTTTTTATTTTTCTCGTTTCGGATTGACTGTAGCTAGTGAGATTCGGTGGTATGGACCGAAACGATACGATCAAGATAGTTCTTGGTTCGGTCTCTGCATTTCTCGTGCTTCTCCTTCTCTTCGTGAGCTTCTGCTGCTGCTGCCGGAAGAGAAGCCGGAAGAGAAGAAGATCGTGGAGGAAATCGGAGGAATTGGAGATGGGAAAGAAGATGTGTGATTACGTAGAGGAATTGGAGTCGGAGGAACTGATGTGTTTTCAAGGAGGGGAAGATCTGACCGTCCATGATATCTTGGACGCGCCAGGAGAGGTGGTGGGGAAATCGGGGTATGGGACGCTTTACATGGCCAGTTTGGAGAGAAGAGATTCTGTGGTGCTTCTTCGATTTCTGAGGCCTGCATGCATGGAACGGACGGTGGAGATCGTGCCAGCGATTCGGATGGTGGGTTTTGTGAGGCATCCGAATTTGGTTCCTCTTCAGGCATTCTACTCAGGGCCTAAAGGGGAGAAGCTTCTTGTTCATCCTTTCTATTTTGGGGGCAATCTATCTCAGTTCCTTAGAGGTATTTTGATTACTCTGTTTTTCTTTACGAATGTGGGTTTCACTTTCTTTGGTTTTGCTTTTGTGATTAGATAGCTTTAGGGAAATTGGATAGCTGTGTACATTAGCTGATTGGTACTTGGACTAAAAACCAGCTTACAATTCAGTAACATGAATGGGAAAATGTAGATATTTTGGGCATTTAGGATGAGGAGAAAGCAACTGTACACAGTGCAATTGGAATTGTGGAGTGTTTTATCCACCCTTCTCCTCCATCCAAACAGATTCTATGTACATTACCTGCGTGGAGAGATTACATGCCTTGATAAGCTGGACGGTGGAAATGCGCTTACTTTGTATATGAGCAATTTGGAAGCAGACCGATCAGTTCAAATGACCTTGTGAACTTGACAAGTTTGTGATCTTGATTGCTGAAATTCGTGGTTTGTATACTTGTAGGACTCTGTTGTGTGGATTGTGTTCTTGGGAGCCTGCTAACTTGTAAAGATTATTAAGGGATCATTTGTTTGTAGGAATTTCAGAGTTTCTATATGCCCTACCCTACCATCTACATTTCTTTAGAGAGAATGAGATTTGGTGCTTAAATCCATGCTCTTATTCCCCTCATGTTTATGTTGCTTTTTTTTTTTTTTGAAAAGATAGGCTTTTGTATGTCTTGTTTCTGTTTCAAGTTATAGGAGACAAATCTGAAGTAGAGCAAAAACTTTTTTTTTTTTTTTGAACAGATGCAAGTGATGAATCACACAGGTGGCCTGTTGTTTACAAGATCTCTCTTGGCATAGCAGAAGGATTGGATTATCTACATACTGGATTGCAAAAGCCCATTATCCATGGAAATCTCAAATCGAAAAACATATTACTCGATTCATATCACCAACCATATCTATCAGATTTTGGTCTACATCTCCTCTTGAACCCAACTGTGGGCCAGGAAGTTCTGGAAGCATCAGCAGATGAAGGATACAAAGCTCCTGAGCTGATCAAAATGAAGGATGCAAGCAAAGAAAGCGATATCTACAGCTTGGGGGTTATCTTACTTGAGATACTTACTAGGAAGGAGCCTATTTATAAGAGTTCATCATCTCCTCTGGATCTTTATCTGCCAACTTCCATGAGAAATGCGGCACTTGATCACAAAGTCATAGAAATGTTTAATTTTGAGCTTCTAAGCCAAAGCAACAGTCAAACTTCAATTACTGAAGAAGGTCTGCTGATGTATTTTCAATTAGCAATGAGTTGTTGTTCTCCTTCCCCATCTTTGAGACCAGATACCAAGCAAATTTTTAGAAAGCTTAAAGAAATTGGACAATGAAGGATTTGGATTTGGGTTGACATTTTGATATTGATGCAGCATGATGGTGGTTAAATGATGACAGAACATTTGGTGGAAAACTGTATTTTAATGAGAATAGCATCATCGATGATGACTGGCCACCAGCATGCAGGCTTTTGGATGAGAAAATGACCTTTCTTTTGAACTTTAAGTCATAAATTATGATAAAAGATGGTGAATTCTGATGCTGGGCCATATTGGAGTTCTGGGTTTTGTTTTATTCTACACAACTTGCATCACAAAATCATGAATTGATTTGGTCCGCTTGGGGTAACTTGTCAACAGAGTAATTGACGCACATAATTTACAGGGAGAAGTGAAGCGATTTTGATCAGCAGCCACACCAAGCTCTAGTACCACCTTAGGAGCTGAACTCTCTGATTTGGAACCAACTAGAATTGGACTGTCAGATGGAAGTGATGGAAAAAGGGATAGTGCTGAATCCTAAATTTTCCCATGAATGTTGAGAAATTTGTAATCACAGAAGTTCGCCCAAGAATTATACAGTTTATATGTTATTTCTCTATTCATAAGCTCCAGTTAACAGCCTTAAGTTTTTCTTGCTTTTGAAGGAGAAGCCAAGGTTGAAATCTCCAAAGCCTATGAGATGGCTAGCCCTGTCTTTGACCATCTTGTATGGGTTTTTAAATTAGAGCAGTTCTATATGTTGGTTAGCCCTTTTGCAGGTTTCTAGTTGTCTTGCCTGGTTGGTAGATGGTCGTAGTCACATGGAATCATTATAGACAATGTCTTTAGCAGTTGGGGTCATCTTCATGATACTAGTTTAAGCAGCATGGCTATCCCCCACATTGATAAAATCAAACATCATGGGATAACATGTGATAAAGTTTAAGAAAAGCCAATTACAGCACATCTTTGTTTATTTGCATATGGTACAGCTTTCATGATAGTTTATGAATGATTATTATGTTAGGACTAGAAAGCTCCAAGCCCGGTCCATGTAGGAAAAGGTTTTGGTTGATGTTGAATGGTGATCCATCAACTGACCTGGAAGCATCATCAGACAGGAAATTTTAAAGAATACATGATATATATATATATATATATATATATTTTTATCTTCTTCTTGTTTTTCCAGTTTGGCTTGAATCAAAAGGAACGACCCTTACAACTGTGACCATTTAATTCAACCACATTTGCTGTAATTTCTACTGAAGGATCTACTTGTAGGCACAGCTTGCAGACAGGCCCACAACAACTTTCCACTATATTCTTTTGCCTTGTCATAAAAGGACAACTTAAGCTTGCTAGGTACAAGTGAAATTTCTCTCCCGCGGGGGGACCGCATAGGGGGTCCAGCTTTTCGGGCCCATTTAGATGCATGTCATTCTCACGAGCAAAAACTATTCCCTGGGGTACATAAACGGCAGCACACATACTTAACCTGATAACGCAAGCAGTGAGAGTCGAATTTGAAACCTTGGGAGAGCAAACCCAAGGCTCAAACCAACTGAGCCACCACCTTGATCTCGCGATTTGATGAGTAGGAAAGGAGGTGCTGATCAAAGGTGAGGCCCAAGTCCACCTCCTAAAAGAAAATTTTCTACTCACTTGAGTTATACATTACTGGGCCCAGTAGACATGTATTTCTTTCTAATAATGCAAGTTCACTCAGTGACTCGATCCCAAAACTAGTGAGAATGATATATGTTGATGTGAGTCAATCAACAATAACCAGCGAATAACACATTTTTGTTGATAGTTAAGCCTAATTTTACATACATAAATTTTGTGGTTGTGGACAGTCGGTCAATGTTACTCACATAATCAGTCACATTGGATGTCTTATGTCTGCTCCACGGAGTACATCGCCTTTTTTTTTTCCTGCTTCCTCCTCCTCCTCGGTTGGTAGATTTAAGTACATTGCCTTGATTAGCACAAAACCTACTCCTTTGTTGAACTCCCTTGATTGACCAGCCAAAAGTAACTGATTTGATTAACTGATTTGATTAGCAATAAACTAGTCCGGATCCTCAGAGAGTCCCACTCACGCTTCTCGTGAGTGGGTGAGTAGAATTTCACTGGAGAGTCCACTTATTAAAGATCTGAACCACTCAGAACACATGCTCTTATCATTATTAGGATAACCCCAATTTTTTCTCTAATAGGACTTGACTCTACCATAAGATTGAGCATGTAATTAACAATGTGTTAGGACTGATGGATGGAAAATATGAGACGCTCAGAGGATGCGACGCCAAAATTTATTCGCCTGTTTAACTATTTTGATTGACAAACAAAAGTTTTCTATTTTTAAATTAAAAAAACAAATACAAGGGGCTATGCTTGACAATATGCCCGTAATTCAATGGTTCAAAATAATTATTGAAAAAAAATCAACTAAACTCTCTGATCTATTTAGTATTGCTAAATCATTAAATTATTACTTTAGAGTTTTTGCTTTTTTTAAAAATAATCACCAAACTCTGATCCATCTTCCAGTTTTCTTGATCCTGTTAATATCAGGCTATAAAATCGTCGGAGTATTATTGATAACTCATTAGTCATTATACTTTTTGCTAAATTATTAATTATAAATCAACAGTTTTTTAATTAATATGTAACAATTTAATTAAAAAGTAACATCAGTCCTACATTGACTCTTGATCATAGGTCAACTCCATTCTTTAGCCTCCCAAGTTGAATCACAAATCAGCAAGGCTAAGTTTTTATTCCAACAAAAAAACTGTCCTCATCACGGGGGTGCATTTGTGCAATGGGAGGATTCCACAATGGTAAGGAAATCTGGGCGTATTTTCCCTACAGCCCACACTTCCTTTGTAAGAAACATTTTCCTCACAGAAAAGGAAGAATAAATTGATTTTCCTCAATGGAGTGGATATCTATTTCCTATGGGGTGGTAGGAATGCAGAACTCCTCTCCAATGAAAACAGAAATCTAGAGGGTGTGGAATCCTCTTCTTGTGCAAACAAGTCCTACATGTATGACAAAATCAGCTGATTTCTCCTTCATGCCCAGAAAACTTCTCAATCTTTTGTTCCTGCTCGGCTTGTCTTTTCTCTTCTGGGGCATTTTTCAAAATTCCCCATACATTTTTCAGACACTGCCTCTCCAAAACTCCCATCTTCCTTCCTTTTCCCTGGTCATTCCTAGTTGTTTCCATAGCATTCATTGCCATTCTTTCATCATCTTGCTAATTTGCAATCTTTTTATTGAATTGGCTGAGCTGAATTAAAAAAAATTCAAATACAAATCCCCGATTTTATTGACTTGGCTGAGCTGAATTCAAAAAATTCAAATACAAATTCCCGAATTGAGTTGAAGATATTGAAATTGTTCCACAAAATAATTAAATCATCCGAGTTGAATGAACCCATACAAAACCAACGAAAGATAAAGCTAGTATTTTCTGCTATAATATCATTATTACCCAAAACAAGCTTCTCTTGCTGTGAGAAATGGAACTTTACAACCATTTCTGTTTGTGTAATCCAGGAGCCCATCATAAAACACTGAAAAATCTTGCTTTCGAGAGATTTCTTTTGGTTAGTAATTCACTTTCTTGAGATTCCCAGCTTTCCAACTCCAGCAATTTCATTTTGCTGGATTCTCAGGTTTCGGCAAGTAGCTTTCCAGCGAGGAGAACATGAAGTTGCCAGAAAATATAGCTTCCTTGTCTGTCCATCCAAAGGTTCAATAACTTGGTCAAGAAAGAATGCATGAATGGGAACACAAGTTTTTAGAATATTCCAAGCAATCCATACCCAAGAGCAAGAATGGGGGGGAAAGGTGTCCAAGAAGGGGGCAAAAAAGGTTTAAGTCCTAGAAATCCATGAGTGGTGCATTTGCCATGAGCAGTTTGAAAATCACGGAATGATGATTTCCATTCTGTTACGCAATTGGGTTGTTGCATAACTCAGAAACCATATCAGGTGGAATAATTTTGCTTGGCATTTTCAGCTCGAAATCATTCAGCAGTAATCAATATTATGGGAGTGAGAATAAGAAACACAGCTCTAATACTTGATTTCAGATGGACAACCAGGGAAAATTGCATGATATAAATTCCTTATTTTGTGCCATCAAATGCACGCAGAACGGATAGCCATTTGTTTCGCTAAATATTCAAAAGTCGAAACAACTACCCACTGGGATAATATAAATGAAACCTAGCAAAAAATGCATACCTAACTAGTGAATTTTTCACTTGCAGGAGTCCTATGCGTGGAATTAGCCCTCATGTGTTAATGCAGGGGGGCCACCTCTGCATTAACACAAGATGAATTTTCACACGGGGGAGTCTGCAGGTGAAAATGTCTCTATACAATCTGAATGAGGTCCAACAATCAAGTGAATGTGGGTTACCTGTTAACGATAGGCAAGTGGACTCCCTACGAGTATATCTTGACATTGCCTGCATGTAACCAGGAATAAAAGGAGATTAAAATCTCTAACAAAAGTAAATAAATAATAATACAATAACAACAACAATAAAAGGAAAAAAATTCCCAGTTAAAGGATAAATCCACAAAATGAAAAGGCAGTGACAAAAGAAGGTACATATTTTTGTTGGACCCTTTTTGTGGATTAGTTGTATGTTTGTAGAATTTACTGCTCATTTGACATGTTCAGTGCCATGGATTTCCATCATCCATGTATTGTTTGGATGATTCCCTCTTGCTTGAACAGATGAATAGTGCCCAGCAGCCATTTTGAAATCTGGGTTCAACTTGGAAATCAGTTTTTCTACTTCTAGGTTTAGCTTGACCAAATGAGGGAGAGTTTGCCAAAGTTACATCAAGTCAGATGATTTTTCATAAAAGAATGTCGGTTCCACCTGAACTGATTTCAGTTTTGCCGCATGATGTGCCTTCTAAAAAACTCTTAAGAACTTTCTTAGTTGCGGCACTAGCTTTTTCAGGAAATTAAATAATAGGGACCGTTACCACAACAATAGAGCTGTAAATAAGCTGAGCTGGCTCAACTAGTCGACCTGAGCTCAAGCTTATTTTTAAGCTCGTCAGCCTATTTTGCAGACTTGTTTGAGAAATGAACCAAGCATTAAGGATGGGCTCGGATCGGGTTCGGCTCATGAAGTGGCTCAGCTCGGCTCTTCATTCACTATATTATACTATTATAATAGTGATAATAATAATATTATTATTAGATGTCTATCGTTTTTGTCTATCATTTTTACTTCATATCTTTACAAAATATATTATTATGATCATGAAATGGATAAATAACCTGTCACAAGACAACAATAAGGGCATGTAGCACAGGTTTACACTAAATCTGGACTTAGGACTTGTGACAATCCTCTCTCATCCTCTTTTCAATTGGATTTAAATAATTCATGTAATTTGTACATAACCATAAACAACTGTTAAAACTCTAAAGGCCCATCCATTGAATTCCTAATAATTCCAAGAAATGTGTTGCCATCTTGATGCAGGCCCTAGGAATAGGGCTTGCATGGGAGTGCCAAAGCACGATGGGGGTGCCGAAGCATGTGTCCCCAGACACTTCAACACGTCTCAGCAGAGACTTCAACACGAGGATGCACTTCTCCGAGGGAAGAAACCCACAATAAATTTATTCCACTAATCAATTCTCAGATTTTCATCTCTACAATGTAATATAAATAGCAAACAAACTTGACGGCTAAGAAACCTAATCAACTAGGAAAGAGATCAAATTAGAAACTATCCTAAATAACAAGCAATTTAAAAATAATTCATAAACTACTTTGCTGGGCCTCACACTTGGGTCATCCGTTCTGCCTCACATTAAAGGGGCTACAACTGAAGGAAGGACAAATGGCGATCAAATAATCTCCCCTATGGTAGGAAATCATTACTGAGCCATCACCCTAGTAAATCAAACCCCAAGAAAGTAAGAACCCCATCTCCTTCCTAAAAACCCACTTTATCATGAATTCCCATGGAAATCAATACAAAGTAGGCAAACAGGCCCTAGGAGAAAACATGTAACACAGGAGTTCATTTATAATCTATAACAGAATCAACAACTAACTCCTTGAAATTAGGATGAGACAACTAAAGCTAGGAATGATAGTCTTGATATACTCTAATACCACTTGGTACAGATCAGTATAACCGATCCTTGATGTAGTTTAACCCAATTTGTTAACAAACTAATGCGAAAGAATATAGAAAAGAAGGGAAAAGGTTTATCAGGATAATAGACAGTAGAAACATAGAATAAATTGGATAATGCCTTAACACTGGAATATGCTTTAAAACCCAATAATTATAAGGCTCTCATAGTTAGAATCTTATCCTTCAAAGCCAACTTAGCAGAAAATAGTTAGAATCATATCCTTCAAAGCCAACTTAGCAGAAACCAGCTGAATGATGCAGCAGAAACCAGCTGAATGATGGGGCTGTGTGTGTGTGTGTCTGAGAGAGAGAGAGATCAAATGACCAACTTTTTATGTTGGATTTAGTGATAGCAATGGATAGGGTTAAAAGGATGTGACAGATTGGGGCAGGTTTGGTAGTGATTTTGACAGGTACAGAGCAAGAATTGGTTCATACTTCATATGTTCTGACCCAAGTTGGGTCGAGATGCGTTCAGATTTGGTTTCCCCAACCATCTCCACCCCATTTATAACCCATTGACATGTTTATTAAAGAAAATTATTTACAGAAACTTGTGTCTTAAATTGTTTGAAGTTTTCTTCTACATTGAATGATGAACAGTATGAAACCCAACCAGCCTGTACTTGTCACGGGGCAGATCTGGTATCAGATATCCTAATTACTAACCCCTTCAGAGAGCAGCTTGGGTACAGTTAGGAGCAGGTGTGAGTCAGCGATGAACCCATTGTCATGCCTAATTGGGTCAAGAGTCAAGACCTGAATGACGCATCGCATAATTTTCTTTTGGATAGCGATAACTCAACATCAAGTTCATGATATTCTTAGCACACTCTTTTCTGCCAAGATCAAAGGTCTTCCATGACATGCCAAATGTTAGAAGACCTATCACTGAATATAAGGAAAGCTTGGATTAAATCTTTTGCTTCCATTTAGCTGGATTTAGTAATTTCTTTAAACCAACGGTTAAATTTAGTTGTGTCTTAATGCGCATTGTTTGATCATCCTTAGATCTCTTCTCCTTGTTCTTGACTACAAAATCCACTATTTCAACCTCCACCCACTGAGTTAATTTGATTTTCTTTTTCTTTTTTGATTGGCATCAATAAAATTGTAGTGAAGGGAGAAGGAAAGTACAAACACCAAGCCACCAAAACACAAAAGGACATACGAAGCTATAAGAGCATTCTACCCTGCATCTATCACAGCAAGAAAAAACAACAAACAACAAAAAGAAACAACATGGACCAAGATACAATAGAACCCAAATTAGACACTCCAAGCTCAGCCAAACCATCCTCTAACCCATTCACCGAATGAAGAACATGCTGAAAGACAACCAATTGACTTAATCTGTTGAAGGGTAGTGTTGCCAAAGCTCCACCAATTGTCACCGATCTTGTAGCTTTCATTGACATTGATTTAGTACCATGATCATCTCCTACTAAAGAAAGCTGATCAATGATGGATTGCTTCCCACTTTCTCCATGCCTTCATAGCACCATTGCCCCGCTGATCTTGTTGGTCACCCTTAGATTTCAGCAACCCACTCAAAACCCAATAATTATAAGGCTCTCACGAACTTATGCATTGCAACTAAGGAACATTGATAATATGAATCTTTTTAGTATCTTCTCGCATTCAGCTATTTTCTTCAGAAACTAATACAGAACTTGTGACAAACTGTTGGTTTCTTCTGTACTGCTTTTATTATAGGACACACTGTTTTTATTACTACCCAAAGGTTGTACAAAAGGATTCAGAACATGCTCTAAACAACTTAACAGAACATGATTACTATCAGTTGATATAAGAAGGGATAAACAATCCTTCAAATGGTAATATTAATCCCTAGAATCAAGGTCGGTTGTGGTGGGCGTATCGGCT
Organism: Cinnamomum chago; assembly: GCA_038049695.1. Lineage (NCBI taxonomy): Eukaryota > Viridiplantae > Streptophyta > Magnoliopsida > Laurales > Lauraceae > Cinnamomum > Cinnamomum chago. Next base: position 115,218,701 of record CP142453.1, on the reverse strand, counting down.
GGCGACCAAAACAAAATGTATCGGGCAATATGTATCGATTGCAACGATAGGTATCATTTATCAGCCTGAATCGAAAATGAGATATAATTAAATAAATAAATAAAACTCCAAACAAATATACAAATAAATCCAGAATATTGGAAAATATTAGAATCTTTTTCTCATTATTAACCAAGAGAGGCGGGCATATCAGGCTACAAATTTTCATACAGACCTTGTATTGTTGTGTGATTATAAAGTTAAAAGTATTGATCTATGTGTCCACATATTTATGTTGGTTGATGTAACAACCCACCCTACAAGCGTGCATGATATTGTCCACTTTGGCCTACGGGCCTCACGGTTTTATTTTTTATGGGCCTCAACCCATCAAATAGCCTCATGCAAAGTAAGGGTGTAGGCTCTATATATAATCTCATTCACTTTCCTCTCTATAGTCGATGTGGGACTCCAGGGCGTCACGATCCACCCCCCTTAAGGTTGCACGTCCCTATGTAACCTGTCGGTCCCTATAGCCCGCCAGCCCTCTTGCCCACCCACTTTAGCCTGTCAGCCCTCTTGACCCGCCCACATGGAGACTCACCCACTTGCACCAGACCACGGCAGGGACCCACACTCTAACTAGTCGAGAGTCGGCTCTGATACCATCTGTAACGCCCCACCCTATATGCGTGCATGATATTGTCCGCTTTGGCCTACGGGCCTCACGATTTTGTTTCTAATGGGCCTCAACCCATCAAAAGGCCTCATGCAAGGTAAGGGTGTAGGCTCTACATATAATCCCATTCACTTTCCTCTCTATAGTCGATGTGGGACTCTAGGGCGTCGCGGTTGATATGCATAACATCATATTAATAATTACCCTTTTATTTGAATTTTTTAGTTGTTTATTTTGTCTTAATGTTCTAATTATAGCCTTTTTCTTATTATGTAGAAATTAGGAGGAGTTGAGCATATTTGAGCTTAATTTGGAGAGGTTTAAAGCTCAAACCTCATTAGAGAAAAGTCATGGATAAAGAGCATGTAGGCCTGTTGGAGAGGAGCTGGAATTTCAAGTTAAAGGTCATGAGACCGAGCCTTGGCAAACTCAGTTTTTATTTTGAAGACTGAATTTGGTGGGGCCCACCTATCTAATGGTTGCTAAAAATTAGCAACCAACCTTACAAGAAAAGCAAGGAATCTCGTGGATAGCAACAATAGTGCTATTATTTAGCAAGTAATCAAAGTTTGAAGGAAATAGGGTTTTCGGAATTCTAGCCTAGCCTGCACATGATTAGTGTTTTGGTCATAACTTTTGACTCAAGACTCAGATTAAGTCAAGGTTGGATGCATTGGAAAGAGGATTCAAAGGAGAAAATAATCATGTCTCACGAGAATCTCCTGATTCTGACACTTTGGGGGTCAAAACAGGTTGTCAAATTGAGGGATGTGAGGGATGACTAATTTGGGGGATTTTTCCTTCTTTTTCTTCTTGTATTTTTTTTCTTTTTAAAGAGAGGCTCTTTCTTGCTCTCTAGTTCTTTAGTTATTGCTTTAATTTTTATTTGAAGGAAGGAGGAGATTGAGTGGTGTATTAGACAACTTTGAAGGCTTTCAATAATGACGATTTGTTTCTTTGTTATTGCTTGTTCCACAATGCTTAGCTAATCCGTGGATTAGGGTGGAGGAGGAAGCCAAAACCAGTGAGATTGTTTTTTGTTATTTTTCTATGTCTTTCCCTCATTATGCTTAATGATTTAATAAGTTCTCCTTCATGAATGCTATTCAACTTCTTGTTTTGTAAAGGTTATTTGAAATATCTTTTACTTTTTATGCTAGATCTTGACATACCATGTTTAGGTTAAAACCCTTTAATGGTTTGAGCTTGATCTTGATAAATAGTGATTAGAGTTTCAACATATTGAAGTGAAGGGAGACTTAGGTACTAATTAGAGAATTGGATTTTTAAGAAAAAGGGTTTTCAAAGCTAAATCCTCCAATCCAAGGCAATTGCTTGCTCATTGGGTTGAGTTTTATTGGGATAACACTAGGAAGTAATTTTGGAATGCGTAAAGCTATTTTGGTGGAATCGAATATCCTGATCTCTCTTTCTTTGATCGGTTTGTTTTAGTATTCTTTGGTAGTATTTTAGTTATTAATTTCTTGATTAATTGTGTTTTCAAAATCCCTAGTGTGAAAATTGATTGAGGGTTTTTGGATCTTGTTGCTACAAATCCCTGTGGATCGATCCGTACTTGCCACTATCTAATTAATAAAAATTTGAGCGATTGCGGTTAATTATTTTGAGCACATCATTGGTCAACTATATTAAGTCAGAAACTATAAAATACTAATGATCAAGCATAGATCTAGAATTTTGAAAGTATATGGATGTGATTTGGTTCGTCCACTTTGAAAAAAATAAATTTGTTTTTGGGAATTCCTAAAATAAATAAATAAATAAATAAAACCCTTTGGGATTAATTCAAGGTAAACATAAATCTAGAAGCTATAGAGCATTTGGATGTAATTTGGTTGGTCCGGTTAGAACAAAATTATTTTTTTTCTAAAAATTAAAAAAATAAAGAAAAAAAATAAATAACATAAATAGCCCTTTGCATTCATCTAGGGAAACATAAATGTAGAAGTTAGAAAGCATTTTTTCAAGTAATTTGGTTGGTCTATCATGATAGAAATTGATTTTTTTAACCCAAAAAAATTAAAAATAAAAAAGACTAAAAATACATAAAAGAGCTTAAATAATGGATAAACTTCGAATTTACATGAAAACATGCAAAACAATGTTTATAACCTGAATCATGACAATTTAAGAGTGAAAACATAAATCTAGAAGTTAGAAAGCATTTTTCAAGTAATTAGGTTGGTCTATCATGAAAGAAATTGATTTTCTTTTCATTTCTTTTTTTGAAAAACCAAAGAAAAATTTAAAAAAAATACTTAAAAACACATAAAAGAGCTTAAATAATGGATAAGAGTTGGGATTTTCATGAAAACATGCATAACAATGTTTATGACCTATGATGCCCAGATATGGCAGGGACACGCCATAGACATGGCAGGGACACAGATTTTACATGTAAAAAGTGAAGTATCGGATACAATACGACACGATACGTTGCCCATTTTGAAGTATCCATGCATCATAGTTTATGACATGAACCATGACAAGTTAAAGAGTGGAAGAGACAAAAGACTAGATTAAAATCCGAAACTTTTCATACCTTAAAATAAACCCTTGGGAAGGACCTTGTGTATTGGCTTCAATCCGGCGGTTGTTTGAGGCTTTCAGTGTTTTTTAAAGCTTAAAAGGGTGGTGGGATCATATCAGCTGTTCAGAGATTTGGGGACTTAAAAAGGACAAAATAGGGATGTCTTGAAGAGGCCATCGTATGCTTTTAGGGTAAACCACTTTGTATCTGCCAATACACACCAATACAAGTGTGAATGGCAATAAATTGAATGTGCAGGAGCAAAATTGACCGATACAGGCAAAATATTGGCTGATACAAGATGTGTCAATCCGATATTTTGATCCTTGCCTAGGATTACCACACTAATGCAAGAGAATATAGAGGAGAGGAGGAAAAAAACGTCACAGGAATTATAGATAGTAAAAATAGAAAAGTAGGAGAATATCTTGAGATTGAGAGAGAAAATGCTCAGTAAAAGAGGATGAGGAGGATACAGCCAGTCAGCCCCCAAATAGAAGAGGAAGAAAAGAGGGAACTAAAAACAAAGTTCTTCATATATTCACTACTCAACCATTTCGAACCATTAAATCAAGATTTGGATCTCCAGATGCAATATAATCTTCACAAGGGAAAAGAAAGGAAACGACCCACATCCTATGTACAATTTAAATCTATGTAATGCAAACCCTAAAGCACACTGAAGCAGGGATTGAGTACACCATTTATATCATATATTCACACAAGAGTGACAAACTAAAATGAACAAAAGAACATGCCTGTACTGCACTGGCTGCCGCATCACTGGGCATCGGGGAACCATCATCAGAGAAAACATTCCTGCAAAAGCATTGTGGTGAGCATCATTTCATATTAATGAAGCATGGAAAATTCATCCATAAGACTGACATGACAACTCAGGTCGCCTGAATACTTAAACTGGCACTAATAGCCCTTACCTCCACATGACTTTCGAAAGCTCATCCTTCTGAGCTTCCGGAAGCATGGCACCATCATATGCAACAATGTTCCCATAGAATATCTTTTCCAAATCCTTCATCCATTTGCTCAATAGTAAGTTGACCTGTGATAGAAAGGACATAAGGAGTAAGTTACACACTTGCACCAGAAATTTTCTATTGGTTCACAAAAGTTATTTAGCATATTAGACAGCAGGTTTGCTATGAAGTTAAAAATTCAGGGTCATATTTGGATGTATCCCAACTTGTAATCGGTTTGATTATCATGGAAAAAAGAATGGTGAACAGCATGTTTCTCAATGGCCAAAACCACAACCCACAAAAGGTTGGATACTTTTTCAACCTTCTAACCCATCAGTATCAGGGATTAGCAGAGCCAATTACACTGATCTGCAGTGGAAAAGGCTGGAAACAAAGCCCCATTGTGGTTTTGAGTCTTCTCACTTGTGTCATCCTACATATATATCTTAATGGATTCTGCTCTTCAGAGAATCAATGAGAGTGCCGCTTGAGGTACATGTCAAAGAGCCCATAAATTGAGAATCCAGATTCACCATCCAATTGTGTTATATATATACTTCACAAAAAGAGGTCTAGAAAGAATTGTTCACTTACCCCAGCTTTAGAAACTCGCAGCTCTAAGTCATGATTGTAAATCTCATATAAGTATTGCCCAAACTCAGTCCCTTCCTTTCCCTCTTCCTTCAAACGTCGTAAGCAAAGCCACATATGAAGTACAAGCAAAGAAAATGTTGTTTTGAAGGTTTTCTCCAACTGGAACACTGGGAAAAAAAAAAGGAAACTACAGTTAGAACAGTACAAAAACATATGAATTTGCAGGTCCAGTAATTGTAAGTCAACTACAAATAATTAGGGCAAAATAAACCATCATGGGCAAAATGGTTGAAAGCCATTAAAGGAAGCCAGTAATATCCCATTCTTCTCAGGTTCAGCCGTTCAGCATCTATGTTTATAATCATATAAAAGACCAAGAAAAATAAGGTACAAGAATTACTTCTCCGTTCTCAAACCACAAATGAAATCTTGAGAAGTCACTATCTCCATCAAAAAACATATAGATGAAGCTGAACCTTCTTGCAATGGGAGGAAGATGCGACTTCTACTCTTACAATTTGATAGTGGTACATTTCATTTAACTTGATTTACATTCTAAGTGAGTAAATCGGACCTCTAGACATTTATAATTGCAGCAAAGTGTAAAAGCATTTACTTGTTAAGAAGCATGCATGCCAAGCAGAAGTACAATTAAAATGTGGGAAGACAGGTATGTTCATTCTGACAGATACACCAAGGGGGTTCTGAAACATAAATGCTCTCTAAATCAGAAGTGATTTGAATATTTGGCAAATGATGGCGATCCATTCTGCAGCGTTTAGGGTATAAAAGGAAATCGAATTCCACATTAGTTGGGCCACTCTGACATGCACCTTTATCAATAATTATTAGTGCCAATTTCTTATGTAAACCTAGGGCATAAAGTTTGGGAAAAGGACCAACGTCATGTAATGTGAATTAAATTTCCATGAAGTTTCAGACACACTGCAGGAAGGTTGCCACACATTCTGCCCAAATAACCAAATGTGATTAAGGGTACATTAAAACCCAAAGAAAACAGGCTCACCATCATAAATAGCAGGCTTGTCAACTTGTGAAATGATACGCCGATATACCACATTGGCCCCTCTAATAGATTTGCTCTGCTTACTATAAAAAAGCAACAACTTAAGCATAACATGTCGGATGCCAACATATTTCGGCTCTTCTATTCTTAGCGGCGAGTCTAGAGCCAAAGCCAGTGAACATGGCTTAGACCAAAACAAAGCATTTAAGTTAACCTGTCAAAACAAGCAAGTTCAAACTGGGGCAACAAGTAGTACATAATATGAGCAAGTTAAATGTATCCATGGGTGATTGCATGCAGTACGTAGATTGATACAGACACAAAGAAGCAACTTATATGTGTACTGAGATAAAACATGAAGTTTTTTTAATTTTGTTTATCTATAACGTAATGAAAATTTATTTGGAAAATCGATCAAGTACTAGATCAAATGCTAGGAGGATTTACTATAATGCGTATATATGGCATGGATGCAAGTAGGACATGCTGTGAATACAGCAGGGCATGCAGAAATTACATGCATGAATGAGATGAGACCGATCAGTCACCCACTTTCAAGTAGCAGCATATTAGAGGCCATCTATATGGTTTTTTTTTTTTTTTTTTTTTTTTTTTTTTGGTGGGGGTCAAATGGAAAAAGTAACACATTACAGAGGAGGATGAGGAAGAGTGGGGGCGAAAAATCTATAACCCTCGGCACATTGTTTGGAACAAAAATCTTTGGTTTCATCGAGTCAGTTGGTAATATTATACTAACAAAAGGATTTTTTTTTTAATAATTGTAAATTTTATTACTATATATCTCTGTTGATAACAAAAGGATATGACTGTAAAGAAGCAGGTCAGCAGTAAGTCAGCTTGACCAATGGGTCAGCCCACAACCCATGTATTGGGTCAGCCCACAAGTCAACATTGTATGAGTTGTCTCTAGATATTAGATAGATATTAGTTTCCTTAGATCTAATTCAGATCCACTAATTTAGGCTACAATGTTATATATGTAACCATCGTCCATTCAAAGGGATATACAGTAATATACAATTCTATTGCAACTCGTCTCTCTCTCTTGCATAGTCTGTTCTAACTCTTGTTGCTTCTGGTTTGGTTCAAGAGTCTCTAATATGGTATCAGAGCCATGAAAGCCAATCTGTGATCATCTGAGATCATCTTCTTCAGCCGGATCCTCTCTGATCATACCTGATCATCTCAGATCAGGCGTGGCCCACTTGTGATCATCAGCATCACCATCTCAGCGGATTCTTCCATCTTGGTCGCCTGAATATTCTCCTGTTTATGAAGATTTTTCCAACATTTATTGCTCATTCGGACTCGGCAGCATCACCTTCTACTCCTGACCCCGGGCCTATCTCCTCTGCTCCAGATGTGCAGGATCCTCCTCAAACTCGAAGGTATCCAGTGCGCACCAGAATTCCTCCTTCTAGATTTGGCTTTGTTTGCACGGATCATTTTTCTCCGTCCTATAAGTCCTTTCTTGCAGAAATTCATACCTTGGCAGAACCACAATCCTATAAGGAGGCCATTGCTCATCCAAACTGGCAGTCTGCCATCGCAGACGAACTTGCAGCTCTGCAAAAAACTCACATGGGATCTTGTTCCTCTTCCCTCTGGAAAACGGGCTATCGGCTGCAAATGGATATTTAAGATCAAGACCAAATCTGATGGATCTGTTGATCGCTACAAGGCTCGCTTGGTTGCCAAAGGCTACACACAAGAATATGGGGTAGATTATGAGGAGACCTTTGCTCCGGTTGCTAAGATGACAACAGTCCGTACTTTCATCTTTGTTGCCGCTATTAGACATTGGCCACTCTATCAGCTTGATGTCAAGAATGCATTTTTGAATGGATTCCTTCAGGAAGAAATCTATATGCATCCTCCTCCAGGCGTTGTGAGACCTCCTCATTATGCGTGTCGTCTCAACCGTGCTTTATATGGACTCAAACAAGCCCCTCGTGGACTCAAACAAGCCCCTCGTGCTTGGTTTGAACGGTTTAGCACTTGTATTATCAGCATTGGTTTTTCCCAGAGTACCCATGACTCTGCTCTCTTCACTCGCTATTCGCTATCTGGCTGTATTTTCCTATTACTCTATGTCGATGATATGATTATCACTGGCCGTGATACTTCTGGTATTCTATTCTTGAAGCGGTTTCTTCATCGACAATTTGAGATGAAAGATTTGGGTCATCTGCGGCATTTTCTAGGCATTGAAGTTGCCTACTCTCCCACAGGATATCTTTTGTCACAAACAAAATACTGCAATGAAGTTCTTCAACGAGCTGGACTCACAGATCTTAAACCGGTCTCTACTCCAATTGAACATAATCTGAAGCTTCGAACAACTGATGGAGATCTACTTTCTGATCCAACTCGTTATCGTGAAGTGGTCGGCAGCTTGGTTTATCTGACCATCACCAGACCAGATATTGCCTATGCGGTACATGTGGTAAGTCAATTTGTTGCGCGACCCACTCATCTTCACTGGGTTGTTGTACTGCGCATACTGAGATATTTACAAGGAAGTTCCAACCGTGCCCTCCTTCTTTCCTCTAGTCAAGATCTTACTCTGCATGGCTATTCTGATTCAAATTGGGCAGGCGATATCAATGATCAGCGCTCTACCACAGGCTTTTCCATCTTTCTTGGCTCCTCTCTCGTCTCTTGGAAAAGCAAGAGACAGGAAGTTGTCTCACGGTCATCCACTGAAGCTGAATATCGTGCTATATCTCACACTACCACTGAAATTATTTGGCTTTGCTGGTTACTTCGTGATTTAGGAGTCCTAGTTCCTAAATCCACCCCTCTTTACGGATAGTGAAAGTGCACGGAAACTGGCAACAAATGATGTCTTTCATGAACGGTCCAAACATCTTGAAGTTGACTGTCATTTCATACGTCAACATGTTCGGAGTAGTACTATAAAGCTTTTCCAGATTTCCTCAGCTGCCCAGATAGCAGATTTTTTCACCAAAAGCCACTCCACCTCTCGTTTTTTGGAGCTCGTTCCCAAGCTCTTGATGGTCACTTTCTCCCATCCAAAGCTTGAGAGGGGGTGTAAAGAAGCAAGTCAGCAGCAAGTCAGCTTGACCAATGGGTCAGCCCCACAACCCATGTATTGGGTCAGCCCACAAGTCAACATTGTATGAGTTGTCTCTAGATATTAGATAGATATTAGTTTCCTTATCTATACATGTAATCTTGTAATCAGATCTAATTCAGATCCACTAATTTAGGCTACAATGTTATATATGTAACCATCGTCCATTCAAAGGGATATACAGTAATATACAATTCTATTGCAACTCGTCTCTCTCTCTCTTGCATAGTCTGTTCTAACTCTTGTTGCTTCTGGTTTGGTTCAAGAGTCTCTAATAATGACCACCTTTTAACTATATATCTTTGTTGATAACATGGAAGGACATCTCTATGGAACAAAATTGGTGCATGATAGTTACAAGCTGTGTTGCCAGAGAGAGAACGAGAACAGACCATGACAAAGTGGGGGATAAACTTCTTGTTCCATGAAATACATGACATGGATACAAATACAAGTATCACATCCAATGTTTATCATGAGGAAAAAATTGTTTGTAGTCTTAAAAACGCTGAAACAAATACACCAAAAACAATATTATACCCTCTTCTTAAGTATTAACCTTTTTTTATTGGTGGTACTGTTTAAATTGATCTTAAAAGTGCCTATGTTTTATCGGATATCAGTGTCAACAAGGACAAAATAATGTTGTAACACTCGACACCTGCAGTTGTCATTAAGTTGACAAGGACTTCAAATGCAAAATCATTTTCGTAGGTCATCATCAATTTATAAGGAAGCTGGGATAACTGAAAGCCACGCATGGAATGGCTAAGTAATGAGGGACTACGTCTTTTTGGTTCATACTCTAAACTGATGAGAGATGACCCTAAAACTTGCAATTCAAGGAGGTCTGTAAATGGGGCAGGCTACTGATAAAAATTAAATAAATAAGAAAGGGTAAATAGGGGCAGGCCATGAAAGCACATTTCCAACTCAAGCAACAATACTTGGTAAGATTTGATGCAAACAATTTAATAGAAGTCACCAAAAACTCAATACATGTAAAACATAAGAAATTTCAGAAAATAAACACTGCACAATTTTAAGATTTAAGGAGTCGCCATGTTTTACATATATTTTGTGATTTTTTTATTATTTTTGGCTAAGTTGGGCTGCTGATTAGGAATGAATTGATACTTTAAACTTGGAGACATAGAGGGATTAGGGATAGATCACTAGGCATGTGAGTTATATACTAAGGTGCGAGTGAAATACTAAGGTGCCAACACCACTCAACTGTGAGTGTGTTTACTATATTTTTGTGAATTTATGTACTTATAAGCTTTGTGATTCCACCAAAAAAAAAAAGGGAAATTTTCTATGAAAATCTTTAAAACCTCATCAAAATAAATGCATGGACAAGATCCACACAAGCACACAGAGTAGTATACATACATGCAGATTTGACATAGATGGAGTAGTTCTGCTGCAGCATATCATACATAGGAGTTCTCCACTGGTAGGCAATCAGGAAATACCCAAAATAGCAAGTAATTTATTTGTTTCACAAAATGGGGTGTTAGAGGATAAAAGGTAGAGAAAATGGGGGTGGAGGGAATCGTCCACAGTTTAAAGTCCTGAGTAAAGTTTTGTCCACATCCAAACCAGCACTAAGGCAAGCACGGAATCAAAAACCACAACCACTGAAACACAGTCCGCCCTTTCTGCCACAAATCATTCTCCATGCTCATCAGTCATCACTGATATTGATTTGGGGCAAGCAGTAGGAAAATACAGTCTCGTTTCCTAATCTCCTTCCAGATATCTACATCACCCCCAGATGCACTATATTATTAATACTCAAACCAACTACAATTTAGGGGTACATCCAAATGCAACCATAGCCAACACACACTATCAAACTCAAACCCAATTCAATTAACTATCGAAAGAACCAAAATCTCGATCTGGGTATCAATATTTATAGTAAATTTGGATGTGGGTAGCTTTTATTCATACCTCTGATCGTCCTGATTGTACTTTTCCAGGAGAATCATCCGTAGTTACAGTAGCAGCTGCAGAAACCTTGGAATGGTGACGGTAGAAAGAGTATAGATCCTTTGGGGCTTCCATTTTCTGCTGCAATCCAACCTTCGTGAGATTGTAAACTGCTCTGCTCCATCTGCTTAGCATTTCTGAGATTCAAACCCAATCTCTTCAACAAAAGGAAAGAAAAAGAGAAATTTGGGAACTTGAATGCTCAAAACCAAAGCTTTCCGCGAACGAAAAGTAGACACGGAAACATAAGTACTTGGAACATTTACATATAAACACCTATAGTTTCCATAATTGCAAATAACTCATATGATTTTTATTTATCTCAAGATAATAGGCCAGTCATCTTGATACAAAATTGAGGGTCAGTTCAAGACCTGTTGGAGTCAGACAAGTTTTACTCCAAAATTATAGGGGATTCGTCAAACTTGACCTAATTTAAATTGAAGGGTCATACTCAAGTTTAATAATATTTTTTAACTTGATTTGAATGAGGTTAAGTGTGTAGGGAAGTGTCTATCTTTTTAAGATATTCATTATTGACAGTAAAAGGAAATTGTCTGAAATTTTCAAAATATTCAAGAGAGGGGTATTTGTTCAAAGATAAGAAATAGCAGGTGATTATTGTACTTTTCAGAAATGACAATTACTCCAAAAATGCCCCTCCTGCCTTTTATTTTTAATACATGGAACTTGGGGAAAAAAATTGTTGTCTACTTTTCAAGGTCTCTCCTAGAAGTGAGTATTTTGTGTAATCTGAAATTGAATTTTAAACATCTCACCGTAAAAGTCTATCTATAAATGATAATTCTCAATTTCTTTATCAAGCCCCACATATGATCACCCGAAGCGCACAACTCCATTTACCTAATTAATCTTTGCCCTTGTGCTTGATGGCATTATAGCATGTTTACTATTCTTCCTTTTCTTTTTTTCTTTTCTTTTTTTAAGACGAATTAGTGCAGATTAACCCACATCAAATGTAGGTTAAAGTTGTCTAATCATTTTTAGAAAGGGATAGGTTGGGCTTTAGATTGTTGACACCTTTATTTAACCCGACCTGTCTGCCACCCTATATGTCACGTCCCCCGAACCCGATTAGAGAGTAAAGCGGATCCGGGGAGTGAGATTTAGGACTAATTAAAATTTTTGTCCTTTAGGCCCAAGGATCGTAAGTCCGCTGTGAGGATATTGCATTTCAAACCTCAAGTAATATAAAACTGTGGAATTCATACAATTTAAGGCATGTTAAATTTCCAAAGTAGTGAATAATAAATCTCGTTAATAGTTAAAGTTGCACAAGGAAATAATAAAACTAATCAAGAAATTAAAGTATTAACAAAGGCCATCCCAATAACCAAGGCCTTTTAAAAAGAACATGATGCCAATAAATGAAAAGGTCCAACGATAGAATAATAAAGAATAAAGAATCTAATGAAGTCCCCATGAATCTCTCCCGTGCCAGGATCAATAACGCTACTATACGTCATCGGCACGTCACTCTCGTTCCTCCTCAGCCGGTTGGAGATCCTTTGGGATCTCCTCACCTACTTGCTCTTCGTAGTAGTACTCATCTGAGGAGTCTACACACCAAGAAACAAAGTCAATGACATGTTGAGCAATAGATAAGCAAGATATAAATAATCATGTCATGCATTAAATATAAGAGTAATGACAAGTACAAGATCGTAGGAATATAAGGAACAATACTAGGCATGTAGCATGAGTAAATAACCATCAGAATCATAAATGGAAATCACCACTACCAATGTAATGTAATGCACAAGAGAGAGACCCCGTGGATGTCCAAGCCACCTCACGGGGTACCAGTAACAATCCTATCCGAACTACTGATACCAAAGTCCGGCTCCATGGGGATCCTAGCTCCCGGTCTTGGGAATAGTAGCACGGTCCCAGCCCGCTCCCAACTATTCAACGCCATGGACGTCGTCCAAAGCTGACTGCCCACCCCCATGTCCGAGTAACCGGCCCATCTAGAATACCCCAAATGGCTATAACATGCAAATAATAATAATAAAGTGGTGTTGACACGAGAATAGACCAAGACAAGCAGGTCTGGCTAGCTCAATATACAAGACATATTCGTAGGGATTATCTCATTTCAGTCAATACAAGACAAAATCAATCACATGATAATCCCTTCAGTCTAACCAGTCATGTTTATCAATTACATAACACGGGGTCCTAAGGTGTACTCTAAGTCAGGTCAAAGTCCTAATTTTACAAGGAATTATGTTTCATAATTAATTAGGTGTATTATGCCGAGAGTGAGTGTACAAGGAATTATAACAACGGATACGATTAAATAAGTCAATGAGGAATTACGATTCAGACCTAGGCAAGTGGTGTCATCCATGTATCCTACATGTTCTAACAAAGTACGTGTGGAATTGGATCAACGATGCTTCTAAGGAAATCCCTTGGTGTACAATCATATTAAGCATCCATTAATTCAGTTCCATACGCATTCGGTTAAACCATACACAATACACGAATACTTAAACACCTAATCGAAGCACACCAAGCCACGTACTACGATTTACTCCCTATTAATGGTCAAGTGATAATAGGTTCATGGTTTCTAACATCTAAGGCCCAAACCTAAGTTACCGGTCTCGTTTCTAATAAAATATAGACTGGGTCAATAATCTGAGTATTTACATCACTTTCCGACATCCGATCGTGATGAAACCAGAACCATTGGATTCTACATCTTAAGATCTTTCCAACGGTATATTATATGTAAAATTCCAACGGGCAGATTAAAAGTTATGGGCGTTTCAAAATGGTATGTTTATATGCCCCTCGGGTTCCCGGCGTCCGAACGCCCCGAACCAGTAAGGAGCGCCCTGAGGTTTTGCCTTCTGGCGTCCGGATGCCCGGAGGCAGAAACCCTCCGCAGACGTCCGAATTTACCCTGTTTGTTCAACTAGCCTTCACAAGCACTGTACCATGCACGAAATTGAGCCTCCTGCTCTCCCAAAAATCCATTCTCATCAATTTTACATCCATTCTAACAAATTAGAAACATAAAAAAGGGGTACCAATTTAACAATTAATCCAATCCATACCACAAATCTAACATAACAAGTAATCCAAAATCACTTTCATAACCAAGCTTGGTATTAGGGAAATCTAACAAGAAAATTAGTACAATCAGTGGAGAAGCATACACCATGCTTAATTATAAATTGCAAATCTACTTGCCTCAACCAAGAAGATGATTAAAAATTGGAAAAGCTTGAGGAGAAACTCTCTTTCGCAAAACCCACAATCTAATCCGACCAAACGCAATCTAGAACGCAACGGAGAAGAAAGGAAAGAAAAAGATTAAGATCAAGTCTAAATCTAAACCAAAGATAATCGATTGAAAAGATGAAAGTGAGTAAAACTTACCCAAATCAGGGTCAAGAGAGAGAGAAGATCGAGAGGAAGAAGATAAGCGGTTCGGATCGCAGTAGTGATCCTTTAGGGAAGGAGTTCTGGAGCCTTAGAAGAATGAGGAAGAAGAAAGGTTGTTGTAGCTTCGTTCGTTGCAGAGAATGATAAGATATTAGGGTTAATCTCTTGTTAAGAAGAAAGGAAATGAGAAAATACTAAGTTACCCCTTAAGTGGGTCCGGAGAAAGAATGAATTATTATAAGGGTTTCTGGTCGTCGGATGCAACGAGCCAGAAGACAAAATTGATCAACGCGACAAGACATTTCCAACGAACCCAAAATCACAGCGATATGAATTTTTCGGAAAAACACTCAATTTCCCTAATTTGCAAACTACCCCCTGCTAGGATCAAACGAACTCGAAATCGAACGAAACTTCGCAGACACTATTCTAACACGAAAAGAAACTCACTCAATGTCTAAACCCACTTAAATATCTAACAATACAATTAATTATAATAATAGTAAAAGAAACGGGTCATAGGCCTGCTATTCGGCCCAATTGACCCAGTAAGGTCGCGGACCTTACACTATATATACTACTCTATTATGCTCTAAACTACGGAAAAGTTAATGGGAGAGTGGCATGTGTCCTCATGCTAAATATGTAGTAAGTTCTAGTTTTATACTTGAAATTTTAATCAGCTTCTCCAACTTTTTACTTTTTTACTAATGTGATGCATGAATGTTTTATGTTATCCTTTTATAAATAAATGTTCTTTTAGCATTAGATCATAATATATCTTTCATAATAAATATGCTCTCGTCTTATCTCTCCAACATTCTATTTAGCATTTTATTCTTATATGTAAGAAATATAAGTAAATACACTAGAGTCTTTTGATATACCCCACTATAGTTTATAAGATTTGTAAATAGACCCCTCTGGGTTCAGTGTTTGCATATACTTCTCTTCTTTTTAATTTTAATATCTTCCATGTCCCCAACATCAACAGGCTTAATGAGAATAGGCAGCCATTAGGAGGTTTGTGTTGAGTTTTATAAAAAATATTAATAATAATAACTTTGCCCTTACATTTATTAAATAAAAAACGAGTATGTTAATATTTAGAAAAATGCAACCATTTTATGCCAAGTCCCGATCACTTCTCTCTCAAAAACTCTCTTATGCACATGAAGCATAATCATGTATTTTCAAACTTTAAACAATCCAACAGTGGGTCATGCATGGATTGGGTCAATTAATGTATAGTTCACGATTGATTTTTATTCAATGAAATGAGCCCCGTATTGATAAAAATGGATTTACACTGGGTCATTCTCTCCTCTCCCACTAAATGTATCATGCTACCTTATTTCTCCAACTTTTAACTATTTAGTATTTTAATCGTATATGCAAAAAATATAATATCATTGAAAAAGCAGCATCCTCTTCCGTACATCTCATGTGAAGAACATTACCATGGTGGTGGTAGGAGAGTAGGAAATGTGAAATTTAAATTGAATAGCGCAGTTCTTATTAATGATTTTATTTTTTATATAATAGCAATGGACAAAAAAAAAAACATTATGAGAATTAAGGTTGGCTAAGTTTAGAGCATATGAGGGTAGGATACACGACAATTGATAACCCGTACTTTGTAAGGGGTCGGACATATTTGGGCCGGGGGCAAACCCATAAAATACGGTCACGCGGGAGCAGTCGCAGCAATTAAACTACGGTGTGCTTCAAAAGATTTAATAAAAATCGTGGGTCAGCCCTTCAAATCCACATGAAAACATTGGGTTTTCCCCTAAAGCCAAACTACATATTAAGGTCTGCACCGGTGCACCCCCAAACTAAAATCATGGGTCTGCTATTGTATTTGAGTAAGAGAGGGGTAGTGTATAATGGGGTAGGTGTAAGATGAGGAACAGAATGTCATGAGCAAGGCGATGCTAATCTGATCCATTTCATGAAAAATAAGTTCACTCACCATCAAGGACACTTGGGTTTATCTCAAATGAAGAAAAGTTGTGTCATTCATCATACTCCACAATCAGTGTGTCCATCATTGCCCTTGAATTATGTAGACTGAAATAGATGGAATCAACCTCTAAGTAGACAATCTTAGATCTCCACTTCATGTCCTTGATCCTAATCTACATGAGGTCCATGTTATTGTCGTTGGGACGATTCGCACACAATCATAGCTTCTAGAGTCACCCAAGGTTTTTTGTATCGTGTGAATCCGATCCAATTAGGTTAAAGACAATCGAATAGAGTTTAAAGAAAGATTGTGAGCAGTGGAGAGAGTTCTTAAAAAAAAATATTTGTGGTGGTGGGTGAGATACTAATGGCAGAGCAAATATATTTCATATGATCTTAATTTATTATTAACTATTCAGTTTTATCTCTACCGAATTCTTTAATTTCAGGTAATCATTATTCTTACCCAGTCACTTATACTTATATTATTTTTATATCGGAGGGTTGCCAGCCTTTCGGGCTGAACTAATCCCTCCGGGCCCAGAGGGAAGTTGGGTAAACACTCATGTAGGTCATTCAATAAAGATTGAAGAATGAATGACAATATCCGCTAGCAAGGGTCCCTAAGTTGGGTATCTACTATCATAAAATATATGTAGTTCAAGGGTATGAGCTTCTTAAAAATCGATAATATATTTATCCAAGGCTAATTTGTTTGTATGGAATTGAATTCCTAGGAATACAGATTAATGTCTTACTAAAATGGTTAAAACTGGAGTGACTATCAAGGCTTGACCATAAAATATCTTCCTTTAATAAAAAAATGAATTAAGAGGCCAATGATCACCATGATAGCTCAAATTAAATAAAGAAAAAAAATCGAAGTCCCACATACATCTTCGCCTTGTAATCTCCATCCATTTCATCACTTCTATAATACTTTTTTTAGAACTCATGTGTCCATGAATTCCTATGCATTCAGTTCTATGCAAAGGAATGGGCCCAAAAGGTCATATTTGACATTTTAAGGGTAAACCGTTTGTATTTATTTCTCAAGTAATTCATGAAAATGGCATTATATATGGTATTAAGATTTATTTAAGACATCTGTTAAAAGATATAGCTCCTTATCAGGTATGACTCCCATCCTTTGATTTTATTGTTTCAAGAACTTCATCTGTTTTCTTATCTTTTTCATAAAATTGTGGTAAACTTTTTCCATTTTAATTGCTTTTGTAATTCATATCGTTGAGCATTTTATTTTTACCCGATAACCATAAATCATACAATTTTACAAGGGGCTATAGTTTTATACTATACCAAGACCTCTAGTTTAGGAAGAGGGAGGAACCATGGTCCTAACCACTTGGCCAACCCCCACGGAGATCAATAACTAGGCTAATGTTTCTACTATTTGAATGATTTGAATCAAATGCCAAGGATCAAATGAGTACACAAGTAATTTATTTGGCTTTGGTCATGAGTTCTACATCAAAAATTTGACAAGGTTATGAGAATGGATCCTTTTTGTCTAACTTTGGATAAACCCCACTTAGGAAAGAGGAAAAAAAAAAACATCATGGGCTTACTTTTGTGCTCATATAATATTCGAGGCTTATTCATTCAATTTGGGATTGGCTAATTTGAATGTTGATATTAAATAGTAAAATATGTTTATATCTATATTTTTGTTTTGTTTTGAGTTTTCAAATTTCTCATGCTATAGGCCCATGCATTGTAATTTTTTTTTCTCCATAGTATTTTCTTCTCAAATCGATTTTTTAGTTGTTAGAGGTAGTAGGAGTGGTTTTAAGATATAGTAGGAATAGTTTTGTTAGAGTAGTTTGATTTTGAATTTGAATCATTCTCTTCTATTGTGTGTATAGAGGGGTCTAAGTTAATAAGATTTACACTGAATTATACTCATGTGTAGTTTTACAAATCTCTAGATGGTATCATTGGCATGGTCATGACAAAAATCTTGTGATTAGGATGACCATGGCCTGTCCTCTTAATCCGTAGTGTTCTCACCATCCGTTTTTTTTTCTGTCTTCTATAAAAATTAATCATCCTCCCTTATCCACGTATTTATCTAAGTCTAATGATTTTGTCATTTAAAAAAAAATCATGACATAACTGATCTACCGGACCACTGACATCGATAGAATAATGATAATAATAAAAGAACATGCTGAGACATTAATGGATTCTATGAGATAGATGGTGATTATCAATAAAAGATGATGATCATGCAAGATGGAGACATCAAGTTTTATGTTTTTTTCCTTTTCTTTTTTCTTTTTATGTTAATCATCGCAATGCACATTCCATGAAAGAAAGGACCATGCAATTGGAGAAGAGTGCTAGAGGTAATGAAAATACTTTCGAAATACGCTAGGGATAAAAAAAAATTGCGAAGAGGCAAGGTTTTTCATTTTCATTTGAATCATTCTCTTCTCTTGCATAAATAAAGGAGCCATAGTTAATAAAAATCTGCGATAAATTTTACTCAAATGTAGTTTTCTAAATTTTTGCACCGCATTAGCGCCACGGCCATGGTAGCCATATTGCAACATGCCACCCATTGTCCTCCCTCCTATGTCACAATGATCTCACCGCCATTTTTTTTTTCTCTTTTCAATAAAAATCAAACAACCCTTTTCCACGTATTTATCCAAGCCTTATGATTTCTGTCATCTCTACTAAGTTGCACGATAAACTATTCTATAAGTATGATGACAAATCTGATATGGTGGGCCACCAACACTAACAGACTAAAAAAGAGCAAGAGTATGATAGTGTTACACTTTACAGAACAAATGACGATTGCCAATAAAGATGATGATTGTTCAAGACATGGAAATTGAGGGGTATATATATATTTTTTTCAATGTTAATAATCGCATGACCTTTTCCATTAAAGAAAGGACAATGGTGATTTCGGGAGGGTGTGTTAGAGGTAGGAGAAATATTTTCCATGTGATTCCGAGAAGGTGTTAGAGGCACTGGGATTATTTCCCAAGATGTTTTTTTAATGTAATATTAGTTTGAATTTGAATCATTCTTTCCTATTGTGTACAAGAAGTTTGAGTTAATAAAACTTATATGTTAGTTTTTGTTAAAGATATGATTAGTTTGAGGTTGAATTTTATTCACTCTCTCCTCTTGTATATATAGAGAAGTCCGGGTTGATAGTTTACGGTGAATTTCATCAATGTAGTTTTCAAAATCTCCATTTAGTGTTCTTCCATGTTCTCTCTCTCTCTTCCTATCGTAGGAATTCTCTAAAGCTAGTGGGGCCGTTGTGGGACCACCTTCAAGCATGGTTATCGTGTATGTGAGTATTGGGTTTTTTGAAGAGGGGGAGTGGGGAGTTTAGGGGTTTGGAAAGTTTCTATTGTCTTGATACATAAATGATATGTGATTTCGAAAAGTTTGAGTTTGAATCATACTCTGCTCTTATATGCGAGAAGTGCAAGTTAATAAAATGTACCTGATAGTTTTTCATAAAAATAAGATTAGTTTGAGTTTTGACTTTTGAGTTTTGAGTTTTAATCATTCTCTCCTCTTGTATGTATATAGAGAAGCCCGAGTTGATGACTTATTGTGAATTTCATCAATGTAGTTTCCAACATCTCCATTTAGTAATCTTGCCATTTCTCTCTCTTTCTCTGTCTCTTCTTTTGATTAAATTGTTCCTAGCATAAGAATGCTCCACAGCTGGTGGGGCTGATGTGGGACCACCTTCAATCTTAGTTATCATGTTGGGGGGTGTTAAAAAGTCTCTATGATATACCAAAAATGTGAACTAATGCCCAAAATGAGAACCATGTTATCAAGAGAGGGATTATTTTGAGGGCTTCACAGTTTTCATGATCCTAGTCATTTGATAAAGGGTGATAAGTGTATGAACAAATGGAGGGCTTACACAACTCGGTTGAGTATCAAATTTGGATTAGCTCTAATTAATTACGGGTAAGAAACCCTGTGGGGCCACCTTAAAACATGAATATTATATACTGTGGGTATGGAGGAAAGTGTCGTGATTTAAAAAGCAACTATATAGCAGCTACTTGTATCTCAAAAATGAGAACCACCTTATCAAGACAGGCTATTTGAATGGCTTTGGAGTTGTCTAAATCTTCCCATTATAGATAGAGCACTAGGTGCATGTGCATGAATGATCCTAGGGCTTACCCAAGTGATGATTGCCGAAATCTTGGCTCACCATTAATTCATTTTAGGCCAAAGGAATGTCTAGACCCTTCCTAGCTTATGTACCATTTAGCTTTTTAGGCTAACCAAAAAGTATGACCATCACAGGAATTAAGGGTCCCAAAGATCTTCTCGTGATAAACCCTTGTGCAAAAAAGGTGAGCCATTTGATCAACGTAGGCACAATATCAAGGGTTTTAAAGTCGTCCAAATCTTAATCTTTGGAAAAAATAAAATAGGTTTCATAATCTACAACATCAATTGAAAAACCTACACAACTTGGGTGGATGTCAAATTCAAGTGGAAGCTGATTCACAAGACACATAATGTATATGATTACATTGATCATAGGAGAGGAGTGGGTGGCCCACCACAAGATGGAGAGTTCTTACCCCCTCAAAACATACTACCCGATAGGCATTCTAGAAAGATATGTTGAGATTCATGTAAATCACACAAATGACCGGGCCAACACCACATTGCTATGGTTCAAACTGTAAAAATCAGGGTGCATCCCATTAATACCCCATTACCATGTCTGAAGATGGATGAATGAAACCAAACCTATAGAATTGTATTGAGTCTGAGACACAAAATTCACGTTCCAATTCAGAAATAGGGTCTAACATTCCAATCCCAACCCTTCACGAAACGTTCCCTCCGTTTTCTGAGCTGGATGAGGCCCACCAGATGGACGGCTGGCGTGCACCAAGTGTGCTGATCGTGCGGTCCGATTTGATTTTAGGAGCATGGGCTTAGGAAGATGTCCTAATGGAAAGAGGCCCATTTAAACCATCTCCAGTTTTCCACCTCCCCTAAAACCAATACCATGTATATATAATGATGATTTGCTTGGTCTCTCTGCTTTCTCCATCTGCAAGAGATGAGAGAAAAAGAGAAGGGAAGAGACCGATACGTGCTTCAGGGTTTCTCTTCTCTTCCCTAATCACCCAACTCATTTTCCTCGTTTTCTTCTTTCCCTCTTCTTCCAAAATCATCCTCACTTTCCACCATAACTTTACAAGGGGAAAAAAAATAGAAAACCCATTCGAAACTGCAGCTGGGAAAAAGGGTTTTACTCCAAACACACCCCCACTAGAATTCCAGGTATGGAAGAGAATTAGCTGTTGCTTTCCCTCATTTAACCTTTCATAGATGGGAAATAAAACCCAAGAGAGATAGAGAGAGGATTCAATTATTGGATGAATTGACTCATCTTGTGCTTTGTGCTTTAATCTCTTTTACAATTCATAAAAAAAGATAGCTTTCTCTCTAAGTTGAATGATGATCTAGCGGTGAAGGGAGGGGTTTTGGGATTCTAGGGTTTTCTTCCGTTTTTTTTCTATTTTGCTGTTTGTTAGTATACTTTTTAAGCTTGTTTGGGGAATTCTTGAATTTGGGAATTTGGATAGAATCATGAGTCGAAGGGTGAGGCGAAAGGGAGTTCAATACGGAGAGAAGGTGGCGAAAGAGGCTGCTCCTCATCCGCCGCGGAGTTTGTCTGCCATCTGCGATGGGATGTTGTTGCGGTCGGGGAGGAAGGAGGTGGAGGAGGAGGAGGTGGATTGGACGAGCCTCCCGGACGACACCGTTGTCCAGCTCTTCTCCTGCTTGAATTATCGAGACCGAGCGAGCCTTGCGTCCACTTGTAGCAACTGGCGGGCATTGGGGTCTTCTCCTTGCCTGTGGAGCTCTTTGGATCTCCGCTCCCACCGCTGTGATGCAGCAACTGCTGCCTCCCTCGCCTCCCGCTGTGGCAGCCTGCAGAAGCTCCGGTTCAGGGGGACCGAGGCGGCTGCTGCAACAATGAACTTGCAGGCGAGGGGGCTCCGGGAGGTGAGCGGCGATTTCTGCAGGGACATTACAGACGCGACGCTGTCCATGATGGCTGCCCGGCATGAGGCCCTTGAGAGCCTCCAGATTGGACCGGATTTCTGCGAGAGGATTACCAGTGACGCCATCAGGGTGGTTGCTCTCTGCTGCCCCAAGTTGAAGCGCCTGCGGCTCTCTGGGATTCGAGATGTCAATGGCGATGCCATCAATGCGCTGGCGAAGAATTGCGGGCAGTTGGTGGAGATTGGATTCATGGATTGTGGGAGTGTTGATGGAGCTGCGTTGGGAAATGTAGCTTCCCTTCGGTTTGTGTCGGTTGCGGGGACCCGGTGTGTGAAGTGGAGCGCGGCTTCTCTGCCATGGAGTAAGCTGCCAAACTTAATTGGAGTAGATGTTTCTAGGACTGATGTTTCTGCGAATGCTGTTTCGAAGCTGCGATCTTCATCGCAGAGTTTGAAGGTTTTGTGCGCTTTGAATTGTCCGCTTCTTGAAGATGAAGGTAATGCTGCCTCATATAATGCCAAGGGCAAGTTGCTGCTTGCCCTCTTCACTGACATTTTTAAAGGGATAGCTTCCTTATTCGCGGATTCTGAGATGAAGGAAAGAGAAGTCTTTTGGGTGTGGAGGAATTCGAAGAGAGCTGACAAGAACCTAAATGAGGTTATGAATTGGATTGAGTGGGTCCTTTCACATTCACTACTACGTATCGCAGAGACTAATCCGGTGGGCCTGGACAATTTCTGGCTGAGGCAAGGTGCACCGCTGTTGCTTAGTTTGATGCAGAGCTTGCAGGATGATGTTCAGGAAAGAGCAGCCACGGGGCTTGCAACATTTGTTGTCATAGATGATGAAAGCGCAACTGTTGACTGTGGAAGGGCAGAGGCTGTTATGCAGGATGGTGGAATTCGTCTGCTTTTAGACCTGGCTAGGTCTTGCCGGGAAGGTGTTCAGTCTGAAGCTGCAAAGGTAAGTTTTCATGGTTGTTTTCAAATAGAGTATCAAGCTTGACTTGGGTTGGGAATTGGACTTGGCTGGTTTGAATAATTGAAAGGACTCCATTGTGCAGGCTATAGCAAATCTGTCCGTTAATCCGAAAGTCGCTAAAGCAGTTGCAGATGAAGGTGGGATAGGCATCCTTGCTGATCTGGCTAGGTCTATGAACAGATTAGTTGCTGAAGAGGCTGCTGGGGGACTTTGGAATCTTTCAGTGGGAGAGGAGCACAAGGTTGCATATAGTGTTGCATTTGAAGATCTCGTCATTGCATAATTACTGGTTATAATAAATTAAATTTTGGTCTCAGGGTGCCATTGCGGAAGCGGGAGGAGTAAAAGCCCTAGTGGATCTAATTTTTAAATGGCCTTCTGGTGGCGATGGAGTTCTTGTATATCTCTTGCACGTGATTTGCCTTGTTTGTGACTTTCTGAGTAGGATTTAATGTATAAAGATACCAAGCGGTAAGTTTCTTTCTGCTTTTTTGATGTGGTTGAACAGGAACGTGCTGCTGGTGCACTTGCAAATTTGGCAGCTGATGATAAGTGCAGCATGGAGGTTGCATTAGTAGGCGGTGTCCATGCTTTGGTGACGCTTGCTCGGTCATGCAAATTTGAGGGAGTGCAGGAACAGGTATTCCTTAATTGCCATAAATACTGCCATCTATACTTCAGTTGTAATTTACTTCTTTCTTAATTTTCAGCTAATTGTCTTGGTAGGTGCTTGCTTTTAATTTATGTGCAATACTGGGAAAAAGTAGATATTAACCTGTAGTTCACGGGGGTGCCTATCCTAGTATTACAAATACTCGAGACATTGCATTTGGGTTAGTTCAGATGGCCCATACATGGAAGTGAACCTAGTCATGGTGTTTATAGGCTATAGCTACCGTTTTCATATGGCTTTGTGCCACGAATTTTGCCTAAGTTACATTTTGTGGCATCCATCAATGTAGTGGGGCTAGAGGCCCAATGTTATTTGGGAATTAGGGACTTTAGGTTGCCATTGTAGTGAAGGGCTCACATCTATGATGCCTAGATATGGGATGGACACAATAGGAACATACCATGGATAGTGCAAGAACAGGAAGTTTACACATAAAAGATGAAGAATTGGATACCATATGACATGATATGTTGCCTGTCTTTTAGTATCCGGGTATCACGGGCTTAGATTATTTTCTCCTTTTGACTGTCAATGAGCTGAGTCATACTGTGTTTAAGCTTGGATTGCACTCAAATAGTCAAGCTTGAGCTTGTTTCAAGCATTACAAACAGAAGCATTCAATTGAACTCAAGCAGAGCCGAAGCTGGGGTTAGCTCAAGCTCTACTTCATTTCAAAAATTGAGTTCCTTGGAATATGAATCCAGGTCTAAGACAAGCTCAATCTTAAGCTCGACCAAATCCATTTCACTTTAATGTGACACAGTATGCATTAGGGAGGGAGGGAGGGAGGGAGTTTTCTAACTTTCCAAGAAGAGAGGGAGTGAGTTTTCTAATTTTCCAAGAAGAGAGATATATTTTATAAGCTTCCCCAGATGAGATTGATGGGGACATCAAGCAAAGGAACAAGAAAAAAATAGCGCACATGGTCCTTTTAGTCAATTAAGTAGTAGGTCCTGCATCAGAGAGGAAGGGGAATAGGGCATTTTGGGTGCATGAAAGATGAAAAAGGGTCTTGGTGAAAATGAGATAGAGAGATGGGAAATGCACTTTGAAAACCTATTCATTTCAATGTAGGGGAAATAGATCGTGAATATAGCCTGAGCGGTGAGTAACAAAACAGGAGAAAAAAAGATGCCTGAAACAAAAGTGGAGATGCCTTTGCAAAGATGAAGAAGCAGAGGGTGGTAGAGCTATAAGGTATACCTATTGATATATTGGGTTTTAATGGGTGATGTTGGACTTTGGTAACCAAATTTGGAGTGCTATTTGAATGGCCAAAGAGTGAATTAAAAATAAATGAGATATTCAGATTGCCTTACTGAGCTATCAAATGTATGAGTCATGTAATGAAATTTGAGAGGGTGTATCAGAGCAGTGTGCAAAACACGAATCTAAATTTTCTGGAATTTGTATGGGTTTATGCCATTGCATGTAGATCTATAAAAGAATCAAATTCTTGTTAGATGACTCATTGAAAAAGTTGAGCTTATAGTTTTAATGATATATAGAAGGTTTGATATGAGGTGTTGAGGTTGTTAACTTGGCATACATTGAATAAAAAAGTACATCCTTAATGAATATATTGAGGTTGTAGTACAAGATGTATGTTGGCACTGACTACTGAGTATATGGAGAGACAATTAAGTACCAAATTGGTTTGGATTGCATCAAGGGACCAAAATTCATTACCCACTGTGAAGTTCCTTGGTTTATGTAGTCAATCAAACAAGAATGAGAGTAAATAATAAGCTAGAACTTAGAGTAAATGCTTTGGAGCTCAATGACTTGGAAATTAGTACGATAATGGATACACATGTAACATATGGAGTACAACTTACCATGCGATCAGCATGTGGTTAGGGCGTTCTCTTCTCCTTCCAGAATGGGATCTCATAATGGGCAAAACATACTAATTCTGGTCTTTAACATGTTAAGCAATTCTCCTTATTACGACACATGTACACACACTTGTATGGAGGGCAAGTTTAGTGGTCCTATGAGTTGGAAGGAGGTCAAATTTGAAACTGCTTAGTGCTACAATTAGTGAGATACCAATACCAAGTGCACCTGTAGAACAAAATGGTGGGCTTGATGAGTATATCGTAAATAGGAGAATGCGGGATGGGCAATTTTGTTATTATTAAGTGCCACTTTGGTTAAAGGAACTCTTCTGTAAGACAACATTTAGACCTGCATTGTTGTCTGGAGCTGAATGCCGGGCATAAGAAATTACATGAAGACAAATTGCATTCTGCTGATTGGTGGCTGCTAAGATGGTTCATGTAGAATTACTATTGACTAAATAAGAGGAAATCTACAAGTAACTCCGATGGAAGGGAAAATTAAAGTTGACGGTTTGGCAACAATAGAGGCACATGCTTAAGAAAACTAGAAACATTCCCTCCATGAAGAACTCAAATGTGAAGTACAAGGTACTAGGTGGAAGGGAGGCTATTAAAATATTCTGGGATGAAGTAGTTGTAAACATGTTAGATTGTGGTGGGGATGCCTTAGAACTTTGTTGTGAAAGGGAGTGTCATAGTCCCGCCCAACTTAGCATGATATTGTCCGCTTAGCCCCACATGCACGCGCAAGGACTTCCCAGGTGGTCACCCATCTTGATACTGCTCTTGCCCGATCATGCTTAATTTCGGATTTCTTTTGAAATCTGGGGCCGTACGGCTTTAAAACGTGTCATGTTGAATTAAGATGGGGTTTGACTTATAAGTTCAGGGATCTTGGGCGGCCATATCCAATGTGGGACTTGCGGAGACTCTCCTTTGGTAGCCCGTAGTTGACACGCTACGCCCCATGCCCATGGTTAAGGGTTCCGCCCGGACCGAGTTCCCACAGGGACTTGGAAGAGGTGGAAAAGGCTGATCCCAATAGTACAGGGCTTTGATGACTATGGTGGTGATGGTGCACCTCCCAAATCTCCCATCCTATTTTGAGTGTTAATCCCCCTTTTGATTGTTTATAATCTTGAGTGCAACAAGAAGGAACTAGAAAGGGTTGCTCCAAGTGCAAAATGTGAAAAGTTCTGATTGTGGATTGTGCAAAACGTGAAAAGTTCTAATTGTGGATTGCTCTCGTTGAGACCATGGAGCTATAAGATTTGTTCATCATTGCATGCTTGAAATTAGGTTATCTTTGTCTTGCATCGCACCATCACCCATCACTTGCATAGTTGGAATTGATGTTACTCATTGTTTAGCCAGAATACCTGTATGCATTATTCATTTTTGAGAAGGGACACCATTTTTCATGGCAATGAAAGTTCTGCTCAAATATTAGAAAGCCTTTTCATTTGTATTAATATCTGTTCCATTTCCCTGAATGCACTATATAGTTCTCTGGCTGATTTTGTTCACTGTGTATGTGAAGAGAAGTCATGTTTTAGAGGCCCGTATCTTATGTTTCCTCACTGTATTTGCCGTACAATGCCAATCCTAGATAAGGAAGCAACGCATCCACATTGTCTCAAATCTTATCTTTGGAGGTTGC
Source organism: Cinnamomum chago (assembly GCA_038049695.1). Classification (NCBI taxonomy): domain Eukaryota; kingdom Viridiplantae; phylum Streptophyta; class Magnoliopsida; order Laurales; family Lauraceae; genus Cinnamomum; species Cinnamomum chago. Next base: position 115,191,178 of record CP142453.1, on the reverse strand, counting down.
TTGTCTCAGGAAAAAAAAATGGGAAACTTAAAAGATTTTTCCTTGGAATATGATCTGGAAAAATCTGACATAATGAAATTAGAATATTAGAAAGAGGAACTTAAAATATGAAAATTGCTTAAAACCATATAGCTAAAAGTTGTAGAGATTTGATAAATGCTCATCCTAGTATCACAAGATTCCATCACGACCATATCATAAAAAGCTTGTGATAATATCAAATTTATAGTCCCACAATTTTTAATGAAAGAACTGGAACATATAATACCAGTGATATTTGTGAAAGCTCAACTGTTCCAAAAAAAAAAAAAAAAGGTTGAAAATTCCTACAGTAGGGGAGCTATTTTCATACAAATGCAATTACATTTCATGTCGCGTTGTTTGTCTATAAACCTTCAATAAATCTGATCTTCTAAAACCATGTTTCCATTGGTCATCACACATTATACTCTTTTTTTTTTTTTCCTCCCAAAATTATTCAGGCTGCTCGTGCCTTAGCTAATTTGGCTGCTCATGGGGATAGCAACAGCAACAATGCTGCTGTTGGAAAAGAGGCAGGTGCCCTTGAAGCACTGGTGCAACTTACATGTTCTCATCATGAAGGTGTAAGGTAACTATATTATTATAGATTCATAGTGATTTTTGTTGTTCTTCTTCTTATTATGGGGCCAGGCACTGCCGCTGTTTCGGCTGCTAGTGCTGCTGCTGCTACCTTCAACATTTACTATTGTTATTTTCTCTGGAAATGTGAAATCTTGTTAGCTTTTTCTTCAAGTGCTGCTGAGTCTTTTAGACACATCTTATATTTATTTAAGGATTCTGCAATGTAAATCATTTTAATTTAGTTTCTTGTGCTGTTAAAACAGATTTAGTCTACATTTCATATCATATTCTTGATTTCTTAGTTCTAATTGATTGCTAGAATTTTTGATTTGCTAATTATGCAAGATTTTAGGGGTCATTTATCTTTTATGCATGGGATATGAAAATGGCATAGTAAAATTTGCAAATTTGAATGTTACATATGTAAAAATTGACACATGAAACACAATACCATGTTTGTTTGGAAGCACCATTTTCACATGAGTAGGCATTGAACGGTTTGTATTACTTAAATAAAATCTTCATATATCCCAGAGCCTATTAAAAATTTGGGGCTCACAAGAGTCATAAAACATAAAAGATGGCGAAGGGATTTGATATTGGGACCTGTCTTGAGCGTCCTTTGTACTAGCGCCTTCTTGACCCAGGAGATGTGTAATCGTTTCACACCTACTCAAGTGTGAAAGTTTTTATATGAAAATGGCCTCATTTGCACACCATTTTCAGACCTCATTTATGCGTAAATGAGCACAAACAGTTGTGACCATGCGTGAATGCTATGGATGTGCCAATTTTGAATATTTAAACAAGTGCAAACAATCACTCGAGGTCACCCTAGAGCCCCAAAGGCCTAAAAAATGTGAGAAATGATTAAAAAAGGCTTCTATGAATCTTGGGTTTTCAGAAACGTGCTTTGATTATTTAGGGTGAGTTTAAGTTGTAATTGGTGGTTGCGTTTTATATTCACCTAGTCGGATGAACTGATCTTTGACTGCCTTTTTTTTTTTTTTTTTTAATTTATAAAGGTATAAAAACTTATTGATAAAAACCTAGAACAATAACAGAACTTGAGACCAGAACAAAGGTGCTCGTATAAGAGATATATACCAAGCAACCCTACGCCAACCCCAATAACATAATTAAAACACTCAAAAGACAAACCTGTTGTTTGTCTAAAGAGTCTGCCATCCCGTTGGCAGTCCTACCGACTTGCTGAAAAGAAACAGAACATTGCAAAGTTAAAACCTTAACCCCCTCAAAGTGCTTGCCCAGGATATGGCATTGATGGAGTCACTTTTAACTATAAGGCTGAAATGATATGAGCGACAATAAATACGAAAATCTTCCAAGATTGCCAACAATTTTGCTTCATTGGAATCTTTGATTCTTATATGTTTATAAACATATGCAATACCTCCCCATTCTGATTTCTGAGAATTCCTCCAAATCTATCCGGCCCTAGTTTACCAGGAGCTGCTCCATCCACATTGAGCTTTAGAAAGCCTGTTGGAGGAGGGCTCCAAAACACTGTCATCTTCTTCTTTATTCTTTCCATTGATAAACAAACTCCTCAATTATACATAGTTTTATTTATGTCAAGCTCCGAGAACTCTTTTCTAATGCAAGCCCATTTTACAATCCTCAACCACACTGAAGTCATCTGACCATCTGAGGACGTTTCCTTGCCATTGAAGAGTCTCTCATTTCTCTCATTCCATAAAGACCACAGAATGGATAAAGTAACAATCTTCCATAGAATCAAACCACAACCAGACAGATGATTTCCCGTCCACGCCTCAAATAAGCGAACTACCGAACCTGGAAAGCACCATGTAATACCACATGCTTTGAGAAAATACCCCCATATATACGATGCAATGTCACAAAGGAATAAAGGATCTATTGTTGCCCTTTCCCTTCTACACAGACATCATCTCTGAAATGGACTCTGACATCAAGCCTCTCCTCCTTAAATTATCCGCTGTCGAAAATCTTTCCTGCCACAACCAACCAGCGAAGGGCCTCCACTCTTGGAGGAGCAAGACCCCTCCAAGCTAAAGCACAAGGAGAAGGTGTCATGTCACATGGATCCAGCTCCCTGTAAAATGATTTCGACGAGAAATCTCTAGAAGTATTTTGTTTCCGGATCCGGGAATAAGCTTCATCCCTGCATAAGAAAGCGTTAGAAGCAAGACTCAACAAAGACTAAAACTCCCCCAACTCCGACTGACAAAGAGGCCTCCTCACATTCACCACCCATGACACCCCATCCCCACATAACAATCTCTAACTGAAGACTCTTTGTTAGATGCAATCCTAAACACTCTAGGAAACAAAACATGTAATAGTCCCATCCCCATCCAATCATCAAACCAGAAATGGACTCTATCACTCTCACACAGTTGAAAGCCCACCCCTTTCACAAAGCTTTCTCCTGTTACTGTCGAAACATTGCCAGAACTTGAGATAATACCCCATAACCCAGACATCCTATATATCTAGGGCTCTTTTTTGGACCCATCCCCACTCATCTTCCCCATAATTGGACACTATAACCTTTCTCCATATAGCCTCTTTTTCCACCCCATACCTCCACCATCGTTTAGCTAGCAAAGCCCAATTCTTTACATCCAAATTGCCCAACCCCAAACCCCCTGCATGTTCTGGTTTAATAACCTCATTCCAGTACATCAGATGCAACTTTCTTCTATCACTATTACCATCCCGTAAGAAGTTTCTCCAGCTCAGATCTTTCACAAAATGTGGTTTTGATCTTTCAAACAATGCAGAAGGGCCCCAAAAGCCTCTGACATTAAGAATCCGGAAAAAAAAAAGAGAGAGAAAAAGCATAGTTTTGGTGTGTTTCCCGGGGCAACTCGGAGTGTCTTGACTTGATAGGTGTTGATTTTTGGTGGTCCTTTTTCATCATCATAGATCGTTAGGATCTAAAGTTTGGTGTCCTTCCTCCCCCAAAGAAGTTCCAGCCCACCCCAATCCACGTGGGAGATGGTGCCTGTAAACCCACACAGATAGATAGAGGACTAGGGCATACAAACTATCAATGCCATCGGATCATCCTAACCCCTTTATCTATTACCTTCTAGGTTGATGGTTTCAAAAGGCATCTTTTTTTTTTTTGGACTTCAATCTAACAGTGAGTCATGGTTTGATGGGCATCAAATTTAATCTTATGGCAATTTAATCCTCACATGACATGGTGCAATCTGGTCTGTGATTCCCACCAAGGGCCATGCAATTCATGAGGGAGGGTAATGGGTAGGGGGCCAGGGGGTAGGAAAGATTTCAACAAGACCTAGAGGTGTACAATCCATTGCGTCATCCTTAAACCTTGATCTATGGCCTTTGAGTTTGATGGTTTTAAAAGGGGCATCATTTTCTTGGATTTCAATCCAACAAAATTTGAGCTTGTGGCAATTCAAATCTGTTACAAATAAAATAATACTAATGATATGCTTGGATCTATCTAGAGTTGCAGAAATCAATGGCTATGGTTATAACTCGAGGCATACTTGTAATCTTGAAGAAACACGAGATGGATGGTTTGGATCTTCGATTAGGTTCTCGGATAGCTTGGATAAGCGGTAATAACTTCACCTCGTGGGTCGTTAAATCTGTTAAAAACAAAATAGCATTAGTGATATGCTTGGATCTATATAGTTGCAGAAATCAACGGCAGTGATTCATGTAAATGAAAACAATAATTGATATAACTTGAGGCATACCTCTAGCTCTGATGATATATGAGTTGGACTGTTTGGATCCTTGATCAGGTGCTCGGATAGCCTGTATAAGCGGCAATAATTCCCATCTCTATGGATACTTGTGTTCTCATTTATGAGGCTAGAGGAGGGACCGAGACTTGTATTAAATTTTACCCTGAATGGATTTTCTAACCATCAAGGAAATTCCCATTTCAAAATTTGGAACTATGCTAACCTTAGGGTTCCTTATTGTGGAAAATCTGATTGGGTCTAGATTCAATGAACCATGGATAAGCTGCTTTAAAAATAAAATCAGTGGTTGTTGCAGGGCCACCTCGTGGATAAGACCAACAAACATGTTACGGACAAAAACAAATCATCATCATTATTCGGTATGAGAATTTTGTAGGTGGGATAACACTTCAGTGATGATAGTGATGATTTGGTATGAGGTCGTCGCCGTCGCCGTCGCCGTCGCATTGTATCTCTTACTCTATAATGTTTATGGTAGGTTGACAAGGCTAGCTAGAATAGAGAATGAGTTTTTGAATTCTGAATTAATGTTTCTTGGACCTGCGTTAAGAGTTGAATATGGACATGCCACATACCATACGCTACAATATAACATGCCCAGTATGATCCTTCTAGATTAAAATGTGATGGCTCCTGGTACCAAGTACTCTCTTTTTGTCGAGTTTTTTTTATGGTGAAATTGTGAAGCGGTTTTATCACTTGAAAAAGAATTTCTAGCGTAAAGAATAACACAAAAAAAAGTGTTTCTATTTTGAGCTACACCCTGCCATGTTGACGTCGCAAAAAGAAATTCTGAGAACTTGAGAACACCTTTGACAAAGTAAGGACTCTATTAACTTCAATGTTATGTAGTCTGAAAATTGAAGCCGACGTTTAACTTCTACTTTTCACTTGTTGCCTTAAGTAATGATGTCTTTGGATGATTTTTGAGTGGGTCATGTTGTTTTACCCTCATTAACAGGCAGGAAGCAGCTGGTGCCCTGTGGAATTTATCCTTTGATGATAGAAATCGAGAAGCCATTGCTGCTGTTGGTGGCGTCGAGGCATTGGTATGCTTATCCATTTTAAATGTTTTAGCCTCAATATTTTCATATTGGTTTAGAAACAGTTTCTTTGTCCTCTCATATGTCATCAATTGTAACTGAGTATGTTTTTAATTTTATTTATTTTATTCTTTCTCTGATGTACAGTAAGAAAATCTCTTAAGATAAATTAATCCATGGTATTTTTTTTTTCTATTCTAGACTTAATAAGCCCAATGAGCTTAAATTGGTGTTGATTGTATGGCTAGAATCCTCTATTAAGTCATATCTGCCCTTGTCTCTTGAGTCTTGACTGTTTCTACTTTCATATTTCCTTTTCCAATATCTGATTCAGATGCTTTTAACATATGGATGTTATGAATGGACAATATCCTTTCAAGAACATTTTGGCGGAAAAAATTCTTTTTTTGTTTTTTGTTTTTTGTATTTACTTTTTTAATGCAAACCCTAGGAAAGGGTTTGGATCGAAAGTGCCAAAGCACGAAAAGTGACATCTCAAAGAGACTCACAAGGAAGACGAACCTCAATGGGAAAATAAATTCATGAAGGTTCCTTGGGAATGACATGTGGGCCATGGGTCAGGTTGCATTGGGTCATTGGCTTTGCATCATTTTTACTGTTGAACATTAAACAGTAGAATTACGCGTCTCATTTCTATGAAACAACTGACGCATACAGACACCTGCCTTTAACATATGGAAGGTTTTAAAATTATTATTTCTTATTATGTTTTCTTTTGGATGGTATGTTGGGTTTCCCTTTTTTTTTTTTGGGTAGAAATGTTGGATTTCCCTGTTAAAGTGTGCTTTACTGTTTTTTCTTTCTGGTTTTGTTATAGTGTTGATATGAAAATTTGATATCAGAATAATGAACATGCATAAATAGCCTTCAGGTTTTAGGCTAATATAATTTTTGTTTTTTAATTCAGTCAACACTCATATTTTATTTGGTAGGTTGCTCTTGCACAAACATGTTCAAACGCCTCTCATGGACTTCAAGAAAGGGCTGCAGGTGCTTTGTGGGGATTGTCAGTCTCAGAAGCTAACAGGTTTGTATTTATTCCCCTCTGGTTTCATAATTTTGTGTGCCACTGCCAGTTTTTGAAAAAGATCTTGGCTAGAAGAATTCACAAAGCCGATCTCAGATGGATGGGGCAAGGGTTCGATGATGATGCTAAAGGAATTAGTTGGTTTTAAGAATCTGCTGAGTCGTTGACTCGGGCTTGGCAGGTGCTGAGTCTAGTCACTCCCGGGTCCAATATTGGCCAAGCCACGTTTTTTTTTGGCCTTAAACACACTTATGCCCTATTTTTCTATTTGGGAAAGCTATGGGAATATGTGAGACTCTTAGGGACATTCTGTGCTGATTTTAGGTTATCAAGACTACTAATTTTTTTTTTTCAATTTTACAATTGAAGCATTTGAAGATCAGTAGTACTATTCATCTTACTGATGCAATACAGATTTATGCACCTGTACCAACTTAATTTCATTATTAATTAATGAAACACAACAAGTCTTACAATTATAGATTCAACAGAACTATATTTTCTATTTTCTACTATATATATTTAAATTTATTGGGCTTAAGGGTGTTACTCTGTACAACTTGGCCGACTACTTGACTTGAGGGGACGGAGTTGCCCCTTAGAGTTTGATTTTTAAAACCTTGAACATTACCGTGTGCTAAAACTCCATTTACCGTCACCACCATCATCATCTCACCGTCATATAAGCCACATATCATTCGGAACCTGCTGTCCTTTTTGTTTTTTGTTTTTTTCCCCCTGAAAGATCCTGTTAAGCAATTATTTGTGCAGTTTCCTATCACCAATTGGTTTTGGGATTACTGGTTAGCAGCTCTGTCATGGTATCAAAGCCAGAGATCTTGAGTTCGAAACCACGTAGGGTAAAATTTCCCCATGCCATGTTGTGTGTTTGTGCAGGCGCAAGTGCGCATGGAAAGAAGGCCCCATGCCATGTAATAGTCTTGTGCGGGTGTGTGCTTTGGATCCGGGCATTGTCCCGCCCGAGGGGGGGTTTTAAGTAGTTGTTTGTGCAGTTTCCTTTGCAATTGGTTTTGGGATTACTGGCTAGCAACTCTGTCAGTTGCATCATGTATTATTCTCTTTGATTCATCCTACTCTTGCTCTCAATTATTCTTTTAGAAGAATCTACATGATTAAGATTAGAACTGCACATTGTATGGTGATTTCTATCGTGAGTTGAAAGGTGCACATTTTTGCAAACACGAGGTTGTGAGTTCGAGTCATGTTACCAATGAAAGAAAAGGACTTCAATTCTCACAATTTCCTAATTAGAACAATATTCTTTTATCATACGACGGTGCTCTTACATGTGAAGTCTGTGTAGTTTCTTAGTAGAAAATGCTGTATTTGTGACTGCTGTCTAGTGATAAATGCAATCTCTCTCTCTCTCTCTCTCTCAATTTTTATTTTTTTCTCCCTTTAGCATTGCTATTGGACGAGAAGGGGGCGTTGCACCTCTGATTGCGCTGGCGCGTTCCGATGTTGAAGTAAGTATAACATTTAGGGTTAATTTTGATCCTTGAAAATATTCATTTAAATTCCTATATTACTTTATCTTAAAATGCCTTGCCTGTAGATATAGCGTATTCTGAATCGAGGTCTTTTGCCATTTTGTTGCAATCCCCATCCTTTTTGATCTTATGTTATTTGGTCTGAACTCTGAAGAAATCAAATTGGTGTGTGAGTGCATGAATGTGCAGGTGTGCGCATGCACATGCATCGGGATGTGAATTGGTGAGCCATGGTGGATAAGATGGGCAAGCACCTTAAATCCTGTCTTGTTTCGCGAGCCCTAGTGGTTGTAATTATTTAGAGTCAATCAGACTTTATACTTTAATATATTTATTCAAAAGGGCGTCTAGATCAATAATTTGATAATCATCATCATCATCATCATCATTATTTATTTGTTAATTCAGAGTTGTCAAAGAGATTTATTTGTTAATTCAGAGTTGTCAAAGAGAATTATCTAAGGCCCATTGTAAAATTGAGTGCTGATTTCATTTCTTTGTATTATCTATGGTGCCTCTTACCAACATAGTTTAATAGTGTAAAGTGATTCTCTAAATGCCATTTCTTGGGTGAAATCATCTAGGGGTCCCTAGAAGATGCAGTTCTACTTCGATGAGATTTATGTTCTAGCATCTAAGTTTCAGGTCTCGTTTGAGTGTGTTAGTAGGTCTGCCAACGGTATGGCGGATTTTCTAGCTAAGCAAGGGTTTAATCATTCATGTAATTTAAGTGCTTCTGTAGAGTAGTTCTGTTTTGTGTTTGTTATATATCTCTTATACGGACACACTCATGTTCTTTGTCCATTGTGGAGGGCTGGCTGTAACATCTTATCGTTTTAATATAAGTTAGTGTTACCGATAAAAAAAAAAGTCATTTGTGTGTATCAGGAGACACTTCTGTGACACAACTGCTGCATTCTCTTACACAAATTAATAATATTCTGTCACAAAAGGGGAACCAGTGTGGCTTTTGCCATCTAAAGGGAAAAATGATAAATATTTCTTCCTGGTTATGTATGTGTCCACAGACTAAAAGCTGTTATAATTGTTCTATGTGGGGACATATTATAGTTTGTAGTTTTTACACCTATGAAATGAATAGTTTGCAATCAAACACACTGTAAACAAATGGACTTGCAGCAGTGTACAATGCACTTGTGCAGATGATGTCAAAGAGTGTGTACCTATCCTTTGCTGAGTCATAAACACTGTAGTCCATCAGGTGACTATGCACGAAACATGGTACTTTTGTTATCCATATATATTAAAACATTATCATTATCAAGGCCTTGTTCGAACTATGTTGGGGTCGGCTATATGAATTATGTTTCTCCATTCCAATCTATCCTGAGCAAAATCCTCATTTAAGATTTATTTTTACTACCTCTATCCACTTCCTCTTTGGCCTACCCCTTATCCTTTGGTGGGGCATCAACCTACATAGCCATACTTTTTCTTACCAACGCTGTTGTTGGTTTGCTAGATCCATTTTTTGCTTATGTTGCTTCTTGATTGGCCAACAGTCTGTTCCATAGGTCATAGTTGGCCTAATCGTTGTCCTGTAAAATCTTCCCTTCAATCTTGTTGGCATGCGCTGATCACAAAGCACTCCATAGCAAGTCTCCACTTTAACCATCCCGCTTTTATTCTATTTTCGATATCTTCATCAATCTCTCCATTCTTACTCATTATCGAGTCAAGGTAATGGAATGAATCTCTTTGTGGTATCTCGTTGGCTTCAGTTTGCACAGTAGTTTCAGCTCTTTGTATATGCCCACTGGAGTTGCAATCCATATATTCTGTCTTTGTATAACTTATTATAAAGCTTTTGGATTCTAAAATCTGCCACCATCTCTCAAGTTTTGCATTCACACCATTTCTTGATTCATCCACTTACACCATATCATCTGTAAACACCATACATCATGGTACCTCCTCTTAAATATGAACAATTAACTTATCCATAATCAGTGCAAAGAGATAAGGGATTAGGGCTGACCTCTAATGCAAACCTATAGTCATCGGGAACTCATCTTTCTCTCCACAGGTAGTTCTCACACTCGCTACTACTCATCCATATATCAAACATAATTTTTATAATTATCATATACTTAAAGTGTCTAATAAAGCGTACACATATACCATGACAGCTAGCTATTTCCAAATTTATCCGGTAGAAGTTGTAACATTTTATTTTACTTCAGGATGTCCATGAGACTGCTGCAGGGGCACTTTGGAACCTTGCTTTTAATCCAGGCAATGCTTTTCGTATAGTGGAAGAAGGGGGTGTTCCCGCCCTCGTACATCTATGTTCGTCTTCTGCATCTAAAATGGCTCGCTTCATGGCTGCATTGGCTTTGGCTTACATGTTTGATGGAAGGTACACGGTTGTCTTTTCTTTTGTCTCTGCTATCGCTATCTCCTTTTCAAGTGCCGATGATGTCAAACCATCAATGGGTTTTGTTGCTTCATCTATTGTTTGCATTTTCTATGAATAACGATTTTAACCTATATGAATAGGGTTAATTCACTGATGACCTTCTAATCAGTTTACTTGTTCATCTTTCTCAGGATGGATGCGGTTGCATCAAATGGTTTTTCATCAGAAGGCATTTCAAAGAGTGTAAACTTAGATGGTGCTAGAAGGATGGCACTGAAGCATATAGAAGAATTTGTGTCAACATTTTCAGATCCGCAACTCTTCTCTGCTGCTGCTTCATCTTCAACTCCTGCACCTTTAGCACAAGTGGCTGAACTCGCCCGCATTCAAGAAGCAGGACATCTGAGATGCAGGTTATTTATGTATTTATTTATTTATTTACCATATTGGAGCAGTGGTTGGGGAATGATACTTCCAACGTTGTGACTGATCCCTGTTGTCACTGAGACTAAAGGTGCCTTGACTGAACTGTCAGTGGTTCATGTATTTATTTGCTTGCTTATCTATACTTCATTTCCCGAATCATGCACTTTTTAGTGAAAGAAGAGGTGCTAGGACTTTCTGATTTTTTTTGCACTGTTCTCTCATTAATTCCATTCTTGAAGTAATCGACACTGGTTGTACCTTGTAGTTACCGATACCGTAAAGACTTAATGTTGATTTTGAGTTTGGGTTTCTTTTTTGTTCGTTGTTTTTATAGGTTATTGTAATTCTGTTAATCATTTGAATTTAAATTTTGGGTTTATTGAGATAAAATCTTTTGAAGTTCTTATATTTTATCATTGGTTGATGGATTTAACTTTCAATGCTTTTGTCAATGGTGCTTGTCTTATCAATTCATTTTATATTTGCTTTTCTCAGTGGGGCAGAGATTGGGAGATTTGTTACCATGCTTCGCAATCATTCTTCTATTCTTAGGGCATGCGCTACTTTTGCTCTTCTCCAGGTAAATGCTAAAACTGTCTTCCACCCTTACTTGCACTACTCTCACTACCTTCTTGTGATTTATTATTTTAATTGTCTTAGTTGCTAACTGAAACTTTAAGCAGTGCTTGCACTTGCTAATGTGGTCTCTTAATGGTCCTAGTCTTTTTTTTTTATTTTTTTTTATTTTAATTTTTAGCTCAGCTGCTTAGGGACACCAAATGGCCCTGTTAGGGGGTGAGAGTGAGTGAGTTCATGTCCTTCCAAGCAAAGGAAAAAGAAAAAAGTAGCGTCTTACTGGAAATGTGGTTGATTGTCTATTTTAATTGAGTCATGCAAAATAAAATTAGTAATTTAGTCCTCGTCCTTAATCAACTTTTTATCCCATAATTGCAGTTCACCATCCCAAGTGGCAGGCATTCAGAGCATCATGTAGACCTCCTGCAGAAAGCTGCAGCTGCACGGGCACTTCGTGCTGCTGCTGCTTCGGCAACAGGCCCAGTTGAAGCCAAAATCTTTGCAAAGATTGTACTTCGGAACCTTGAGCATTACCAGGTAAAACCTTCAACCTAATCTTTGCCAACGGTGAAAGCAACCTTAAATTTTTATCAGAGGTCCAATCTCACTCCTTTCCTCATGCACTCTGCCTTATTCTGCCTCCATTGAGCGTGAAAAATGCCTTGGCGGTGTCTGCAGTCCTGAGCAATTGAATTTCTTAAGAATCTGAGCCATAACCAAGTATTGAAAATGAACGTGGGTATTTCTTCACAATGCCGCCACTGCTGAATTTGGGAAATGGGCTCTCTTTGGACATTGGAACTAGAAGTTTTGGAGTTCCCGTTGCTCTTCCTTGGTGTGTAAGGTGGCTTGGTTTGTGCTAACAGTGAGCTGTGTGTGATTTTTCATTTTTTCTTTTTTGGTTTTCATATAGTGACTGAAAGAAGGAACTGGGTGTTGAAAGAGACCAGTATCCAACAGTTTTGCAATCCTGTATTCTTTGTTACAGTATGTGTTTTTTTTATAATGACTTTAAGCTATTTAAGACTTAACTGCTGGCTATGGGTTTTCATATGGATTATGTGGAAATATTCTATTCAGGAGGTATACAACCAAAAGTACAAGTATTTTCAACTATCCCCTCATTCATTTCAGTAAATTGCTCCCTAGTTTCATGCTTCCTAGATTCCTGCAAGGAAGAACTGATATTAGATAATTCAGCTCTATATTGATACCTGAATAGTTCAGGCAAACTTTCCTAAATAGAATAGAGTATGGTGGCATGAGTTTGGCCGAGCTATCTGCTGCTTTGTTGGCTTCTCTTCTGTAAAGTGCGTTTCCCATGATTCCATCCCTTCCAAGACAGCCTTTAATTGTTTCCATTTGTGCATTAAGTTCAAAGGCAGCATATTCTGATTATTGATAGTATCTTGAATGATCATGCTGTCTCCTTCCAAAATGATTAAAAAAAAAAAAAAACCCCAACAGTTGAGTCAGCCTCACCCTTGCAAAAGGGCTTCGAAATCAGCTTGTAGCAGTTGCAGTGTTGGTCTTTGTTCCGCATATGCCACTATTATGGTTGCTTATAATTCTCCCAATACCCACAACTTGCACATTACCCTGGACAGACCAATCAAAGTTAAGCTTTATCCCTGGGTCTTCAAGTTGAAAGTTTTAACTCCTGACCAATCGCCCAACCTAGCAAATATAAAAAACAAGTTGAGCTTTACTCAGCCCGTAGGAGCCCAAGTTGTGGTAATTGTAGGCTACTGTTTGGGACCCTTTTTTTTACCCCACATTTAGCAATGTGGGGTTCATGTATGGTATTGACAGATTTGTTTTTTCAGAACTGTCCATGGGTTTATTCGGGCTTTCCAATTTCCATACATACCAATTTATGAAATAATGCAGTTCTTTATCTCACCCACATCGGAAGAAAAGATGGCCAACCATTTCCTCCTGTCAACATTTGCCACAGGTGGATGGGCCATTTAGGATCTTTTGAAGAATTGTTCTTGTGGGCAAGTGGTCTATCAGAATTTGACACGCACAGATCTGGAGTTTTGAAGGTAAAATAGAGTTTCCACATAGTATTCCATCTCAGGTGTGGGCCTACTGTTCGGGTTTGCGGGAATTTATAAATGGCTTTTATGGAGCAGGTTCCTGCAATGCATTCTCAATTTTCCCAACAGCAGATATCCGTCCCTTCAATAGGAATCTGACAAATCTTGCTCAAAAAGATTGGAGAAGAGGTTTGTTCCACTCCACCCGACCATCCCTTGAGCACAAGAGGTCCCTACACCTTTTAATGTGAACATCTTGCCAATGTATGCCTTATTTCAGAGGGATATCTTTCACCCTACCCAAACCTGGAACCCATTTGTCCATGAACACGTTCACACCCTATACCATCTCCAATCACCCAGAGCATGTTCTCTTGAATGATTCTTATGTGTTTAATCAGTTCTTTCCATATTGAGAGTATGTTCTATTTGGTTGACAATTTCGGAAGGTGGTATTTTTCAGATATTTTCCCCGTGCACCAATCTGTGTGGCCTGAGACTTGGCCTTTTTTTTTTTTTTTTTTAATGTCCCTGAAACTTTGAGATTTTATATTGTTGGTTGTTGTACACGAGGGATTTGAGAAACTTTCCCAATAATTTGGAATGGAAGAAATGCTCAATTGCACAAGGACTTTCCTACCTCCAGATCATTGGTTTGGCCCGTATCACCTTGAGAATTTTTTTTTTTTTTTTTTCTGAATATTTAGTCAAATCTCCCTGCCATAAGGCCAATTTTTTACTCTGCATGGTTGCAATTGATGTGTGCGGTTTAGATCAAACAAAAGTGGGTTACATGCCAACACACTCACGGTCGAGTGGTGTTGGCACTTTAGTTTGCCACACATATTGGGGGTAACCCAATGTAGAAAAAAGAAAGGTTGGGTCAAACGGGTCAATCAGGTCTGCAGGACATGATCATTTCTGAAGGAAGATAAGGGCGCATGTGTGGGACATGATCATTTCTCAATGAAGATAAGGGCGTATGTGCAGTTCAGTGTTATGACACTTCAATAATGTGGGTAGAAGAAGTAAAAGATTGGGACAAGAAGCTGAGTAGAAAGATAAGGTGGATGTCGGAGACCCCGGTTGTGGGGACAATCCAATCCACATACCAATATAGTAGGAACCCTAATCAGTGATCCATGGACGTACATAGTCTATTTAAATAGGGTTATCAACCAACCACATGTTCACGATTTTGTATACTGATCAATATACGGGCCGGCCGGGCCCATTGAGCATGCATGGATGGATCATTGCTCGAATTTTTCGGATGGCCCATTAACCATTCATGTTAGGGCTAGCCTTATAATTAAATGGTGTTCAAACTATAATTTTTTTTTGTGAGATATAATTCAACATTAAATGAAGGTTTGATGATTGTGAATATTCTGAGAACGGTCCTGTTATTCTATAAAAATGAAAACAGACTCATAAATCTTCAAGCAAGCCTGATCCTTGGTGTACTTTTCACTTATTCTGCTCTTAAATCTTAAGTGGCATGTGTTTGACTTTAGGCTCTTTGAATGTTTCAATGTTTTCATAGAACCATAATGAGTGAGTTATACTATTGGATGCATTTGGAAGTGCCAAGTGCCCAGTCAATTAGTTTTGATTGTTCATTTGACTTGTACGCCAGTGGAAAAGCAGCACAGTGATCCTTGATCTTAGTCATCTTACTAATGTCTTTGAAAGTTGACGAGTTTGAGTCCATTCCCTGAGGAGGGGGAATGTTCAACCAGCAATCTGATCCATCCATCAGAGGCTGATTGCTATTTTATCTTTAGAATTGATCTTGACCAAATGATCCAGTTCTTAGCCATTTTATTCTTGCCTCGTGGAAAACGAATGCTTATGAACTGAAGCATCTGAATTTTGTGATTTTGAGTGGTGGACTGAAGCATCTGAATGATGTAATCATAAAATTCTTTTGTTTTCTGATCACTAGTGCAGGGACAATAAATGAGAGTTTACACAAAACTAATGAGCAATCCTGATCCTAAAGCCCAATTAGGCAATAATATATTGATCCTAAAGCCCAAATATAGAATGAAGAACTTCACTATAAAAATATTCTTACTAGTAATTAAAAATAATTATTGGAATCCATTTTCTCAGGACTCAGAAGGAATAACACCAAACACAGTTGAATACTAGATCTTGTCAGAGAACAGTGGGTAAGAGTATTTTCCAGTAAGTATTTGCAGCCACACATGATGGTTTGCAGCTTCTGTGTAATGAATTCCATCCCAACTTACATATTTAGTAAAATCATCACAGCCTTTTGCAGTCACTGAAGTCCCATTCAAAACTTTAGTTTGCCCACAAGAAATGCGACTGTCGTAGTTCAGTGGTGGTCCCCCATATCCACAGCAAGCTGTTGTTGGATGTTCAAATCCTGAAAGTTACGATTCAAAATAAAAGTCATGACTTGATAGTTTGATGCGTAAGAAATCATGTACCAATCCAAAAACTTAAGTACGAGAGCTTAAATAAGATGCCTATGGTACTTAAACAAGGCGTTGGCATTTGACAAGCACAGCATTCTCAGTAGTGCTCTTTATTACTTACCATATCTACTAAAGTTGGAGATGAGATCAAATTTTATTGAAAATATGTCAACATATGTTATTCTTGCGTCTGCAAATTCTTGCTGCAATCTTCTACAGAGTGCAAGAAGTTGCAAATTGAAGACCCTGGCAGCATGATTGTGAGGCCTCAGGCATCCATGCTTATCAGACTTCTCTTTTCCAAACATGAAAAGATTTTGGGGCAAGCACCCAAGAGGACCCGTGTTATGAATCCAGAAGTTCCTTGCACCTTGGTCATATAATTTCTGAGGAAAAAAGAAACAATGAAAGAGAAGGAATTTTTATTGTTAACACAGTTGTACATAAACTTGAGAATTTAGGAAGCATGAGACATTAGTTTAAATGATTAAAATAGCTTACCAAAGGTATTCTTTTACATATGTCTGCATTTGAGGTAAATGAGGTTGCTAATTTAGATGTACCCATATCACAAACAAAATAGATGATTCATTGGAAAAATATCTGTTACCTTTTAGTGTGTTTAGGTAGTGCAGAATATGGGAAACATGTTGAGACAGGACTCCATTTTCCTACCCTTTAGCTGAGACCAATATTCAGAGTTTTAAATGTAGGACTTGATGAGTGAGGAAAATACTAAGAGTCAAGCCTCAAATGTTCCATAAATCTATAATATTTCATTCCAGTGGTTTGCAGAACAGATGCAAACCATCTTCTGGGGGGATAAATAAAGGAAAAAGAGTTTAGATGTGAATCCTAGGAAGTGGAATTAGGAAAATGCAGATGGCACTGTTCCTGACATTGACCTATGTAGGTGCTTCAGATGGGATCTAATGGGTGGAGGCAAATGAATTGTTCCATGGTATTCAGGACCTCCAACCTCTAGGACACTAAGATACTTAATGTTAATTAAGAGAAGGGTCCTTACATCAAACAACCCAACACACACAACAAAATGAAGCCATGGTATGAGAGCATTATATCCAATGCCACCAAGGAACTACACAATAGAATAAAGATTTTCAGTTTCTTAATTTTCTAAATATTTGTGTAGACAAGGAACAAAATGGGCCAATACATATTGATTTCAACCCGACCAACATAGACCCGAAATCATGTTTTATGATAGCCGACAGTGGACGTTGCATGGATACTTGTAAAAATTCAGATTATACAAAGAAGAGAAGATATTGGAGTGAGAGTACATCTCAGATCTATGTCCTCTTTGCGAGAGGTATGGTAAATCTCTCACTTCATTGTGTTTTTTCTTATGCTTTGTGGTGCCGTTTCCTAGTCATGTGCTGTATTTTGTGTGGTGTCTTATGGGATCCTTGTCTGGTTTGATTGCGGCTTGTGGTTTGGTTCCTTTTTGGGGGTGTGGTATTGTGATGTTGAGGTTGATTCCCTCTTAACATCTTATATGGTCGGTGTGGAAAGAAAGAAATGCTCGGAATATTTTTAGAGGTGCTTCGATATTTGAGGATGATATCATGCTGGATTGTGAGTGGGCATCTTCGAGAAGTGATTTTGATAGCCTTAAGAGTGGATTGTCTTTTGCCGTTATAAGGTGAGAAAGATTCTAGTTTGGTTCTCTCCTTGTGGTGTGTTGAAGTTTATTGTGGCCCCAGCTGGTGGGGATTGGAGTGTTCTTGTAATAGTTTAGGTTTCATTTTGGCTATATGTTCTCTAAGCAAAGCATGCAGATTTGGTGGAGTCTAGTGAATTGGAAAAGTGTCTCAATTTCATGTTAAGCTCTAGTGGAGAACGATTCAGCATTTGCGATCCATTGGGTTTCCTATTCCGAAAAATCTGCTTGGAAGTGTCATTGTCTTTCATGAAATCATTTGAATCATTGATTGAAAAAAGGTTTTTCTAGTTTTAAATATATATATATATATATATATATATATATAAAACACATCAAGTGTGTTATTGAAGTATGGATAGCATCGCACATATATGTATATCATCGAATTGGATATTTATTAACACAAGTCCTATATGTTAATAACTAGTAACATCAAAAGTGAGCTATTAGTGAATAACATAATAATATATATTAACATCCCCCCCTCAAACAGGAGGAGGCTGTTTGAATTCAAAATTCAATAGACAGTCGGAACAAATAGACTAGCTTTGATATCATGTTAATAACCAGTAACACCAAAAGCTCACAACATGGGGGTGTTGTTATTAACATGGTATTCGAGTTAGAGGTCATGAGTTCGAAATCTATGGGATGCATGTTACCTACATTTATCTTTCTGTCATTCTTGTGTAGCTCATGTTGCAGGCCCGTCCATGAAATCTGTTAGGTCTACATGTGGGGGGAGTGTTGGGAAAGTTCCATGTCTTATATCGCCCAAGTAATGGGTTTGACAAGGCTTCATATATTCCACCTATAAACTTAAGCTTTTAAGTTGGTATATGGTATCTTACACGGTCCATGTTTAATTTATAACTTGTATGCATCCATCCTTCATCATGGACATAAAACTCAGTCATATCCTCCAACAATTAATTTATAGTGGGGTAGGAGTTGGTCAGCGTGTTTGGCATCAAATCCTATTTGTGTAGCACATTCTTCAAAATCAAGCTTATGTAGGCATCCACTCGCTCTTTTGCAAACTGTTAAATTTGTAAAGGGGAGAAATCAGCTTACCTTTGTCCCATTTTCGAATTCCTGCAAGATGGTGGGAATAGATGCAATGACTTGATCCTCTGTTTTGGAATAGAAAGCACCAGCAAGATCATTCTGGCCTATATCAAATGTGTAAAGCCCTTTTCTGAAATAATCTTCTCGGGGAATGAATTTGTCCAATTTCCCACCTTAAAATAATAGAAGGTACATTGTATTATTTTCCATAATTTACAACCATTTATAAATAAAAAAAACTACATTAATTTGATAAAAGTTCCATTTTCACTGTTTTATAAGAGTTAACATGATATCTATATCTAACTAATGATAGTAAAAAAAAAAAAAAAAAATAGATTACTAATTTCTTGTTGATGTGATCAAGCAACTAAAGTACTTATTACTAATTTCTTGTTCATGTGATCAAGTAAGTAAAGTGCTTATCATCTTATTGCTTCTCCCATTTTTCTTTGCTCTTATGTGGTGCATTAAATTCAAGAAGCAACAATGTCACAAAATAGATGACATAAAGATGAGAATGTTGAGGTAGGTGTGTGGTAAAACTAAGAATGATAAAATTAGAAATAAGTACTTTCGAAAGTATTTAATATAACATCAATAGAGGATAAAATTAGAGAAATCCATTTGAGATGGTTTGGGTATGTCCAACATAGACCAACAATATTGCATGTAAGGGAAAATTTGACTATACTGGTAGATGATAATTTGGATAAAGGTACTAGATTTGAAGAAGTGCAACTTATCTGAAGATTTTGCTCAATATATATTGAAATAGAGAAATATAATTCATGTAGCTACGCCAACATAGTTGCGACAAGGCTTATGAGGATGATGATGATGATGATATACAGTACATTAGAATCTCTTAAAGGCTTATGAGGAAATATATCTAAATATTACCCAATAAAGTAATTTAGTAAATGAACTTGAAGTTTGGTTTTTAGTTGGAAGAAACAAAAAAATGGTACAGGGTATCTCCAAATGAACTTTCTAGATAAAATGATAGCCCATCTCAATAGAGGATCTGGGAGCATGAAATAGGTGGTACACTGCTATGTTAATGCATCATCCTAGAACAGTTAATTTTGTTCAAGAAAATATGAAGCCAAGAAGTCTCGACCCTATGCAATTTCATTCTCAATGCACCAAATTTAAGCATTGGATGTAGATTTCCTTTTCCTTTTCCCTTGGCAAGGTTGAACAAGGTTATCTGGAACAGAGGGACAATGGAAACCAACATTGCATTGTCTTTCACTGCCTAATCATCTTGCACTGGATAATTAGTTACTTATTTTGTGTGTGGAGGGTGTGGGTGAAAATCACTACAGATGGTTATCATGTACACGCATGCCCGCACGCAAGCACAAACTCTGTGTCTTATGATCATGGAAGAAAGAGAACTTCCCAACCCCAAACGCGCGTGCGCACACACAGTGTTATCAATTGGGAAATAGGCTTGGGTAGACTTACAAGAAAGGTGGGATATTTAGTTCAGATGATGGATTGAAGTTGATCCAGTGACATTGAAGAAAATAAATATAGATATCTCATAATACATAGTAGAATACCTTCACTTAAGATAAATAATCTGCTAATGTACCATCAACACTGCTGTAACATAGGAGAGAAGATAGATGTGCAACAATGTGGCCCATCAGGTTGGAAACCATGTTTGTTTAGTTGTCAAATAGGCCCAACCAAGTGATCTGTTGACTGCATGCGGATCCCCACTAAACAAATATTAAACTGTTGCCATGAAAGCAAGCATTGTCTCATTTTTTTTTTTTTTTAATCTGGCCTTGTTCAGTATGTGCAAACTACTTCGTCTCGTTGGATTTACATTGAAGTATGTAGGAAATCCATGGAAACAGGCCATCTTCAGATTCTTCTGTTTGCCCCCAAATATTTTGTATTTCTATGTACCCCATCTTTTGCAATTGTACGTGTTGTCCATACAACTCCTAGACACCCATGGAAGTGGATGGAAATGCATAGATTTCATTTCAATCTAAATTTCTTTGTAGGATGGACACAAAGAGTTACCTAGCAACTGAAGAACACGCGCTTTGAAGCTGAAAAACTGCGCCACTTGATTTCCGAAGGAAAAGGGACAGAAAGCATACTGTGTAGGGGGGAGTATGGTAGACCCTGCTACTGCAAAATTGGCCCCTCTTCTGAAGTTTGGAACACCCACTGATTCCAAATATGCATTCAGAAATCGCTTATCCATTGCATGAGCTGCATGTTGTAAATCCCAATTTATGTAACAAACAACAAAAAAAAAAGAGGTAGCCATTTATCATGAACAGAGCGAGCCTTCCTATGATCCTATACATGTATGAAGAAATATAAAAATGAAAACAGAAAAGGTGGTCACTTGGACTCTGATGGGTCACTAAAATGGTGGGATTTGGGTATAATACATTGATCATTGTGGCAATGAGTGAGTCCTACCACTTGATAAATTGTGTGGGAAGGCTTGGGTGAGCCAAAACATCATGTTTGCCTCATATAGCATTTTAACTTAGGGGTCGTTTGTTTGTACCCATTTATGCACATAAATTGCAATGTGGTTACTAAGGGCGGACACTTGGGGGCTCCATATATATACAAGAAATATTGGAAAAATGGGCAAATGTGAAAAAAAAAAAAAAAACAACATTAATTTTTAGAATATGCGGGTTTTTATTTTTTAAATCTTAACTTTTTGGTGGGGGCTTAAGACCCATGTACCTTGGTCCGCCCTTGTGGTTAGACATTAGTGAAGTTTGTTTATACTCATTTTAGCATCATATGCTTAGACAAGATGTGAAAACAATGTGAAAATAAGTCTAATATTTATGTATCTTAACATATGGTAAAAATTTACACCTCACTAGCAAGAGGCGTGTTCTACAGTGAACTGGACTTGATTTTTATGTTCTATGAGGCTCATCAAGTTGGAACATTTTTTTTTTCTTTAAACTCTATGGGCTCCTAATTCATGATCCAAACAGTTCATATCCTTTAGAAGTCTCAGAAAGGTTAGGGTGGGATCAAATTTAAAACATCATGAATTTTGAGGAATCTGTTTAAAAAAAAAAAAAAAAAACTCCAAACCATTAGATATATTTTCTCGACTTACGTGGGTCTTTAATTCATGATCTAACCATTTAAAGCTAAAAATGGACAGAGGTCAAATATCTTAATACATCGAAGATTTTGAGAACCGGTGAAAACTGTCAAATGTACTAATTCACATGTGAAAAGAGATAAAAATGACAAACAATGAAATGTGTTTTATATATATATAATTTGCATATATAAATGATTCACATGTCCATCATCTATGCATGTGGATAATTTTCATAGCTAACAAACCACCCCGGAATAAATCTCCTTAAAAATTCGTGGAGTGATCAGTTAAAAAAAAAGTGGATACACGTACAATGAAGGAAACATTACAGAGGAAGTCGATGATCAGACGGCCATCGGAGAATCGACCGGATGTTTCATGGAAGTATGTCTGCCCATAAGGTGGATCAAGGGCGGCAATGCCGGCGGCGATGACACAACCTGTATCGGAATTTGAGTCGCCGAAGTTTATTATGGCCGGATAATTGAAATGAACAGTAGAGATGACAGGTGAAGAGAGGAGAAGTGTTGTGAAGAATGCGAAGCATGAGAAGGTCGTCACAGCCATGGAACTTTTTCTTGCAAGTTGCCACTGTTAACTACCATGAAAATAAAAATGAGGAGTTGGCGTGCTAGGAAGTTGGTGGTGTTCAAGGGAGTCTTTAAGATGTTGGATAAAGTTAAGAAAGATAAGATGAAGGTTAGTGATATCAGGAAAGGATGAGTTATATATAGTTTGAATTGTTTGAACTTTGAATGGATTTACATCTTAAATTATTTTATTATTATTATATCCAATGACAGTAGTCTACTTCACGAGAGAGCAACACGTAGCGCTCCCTCTTTGAAATTAATTTCCCAATTAATTACACTTGGCACACCCCACCCTATACTTATAAATAAGTCGTGCAATATCTAAAACTTTCCTAAAGTATTTAAATACAATCTAAAACTTTCAATATCTTCTAAGCCCATCAAGATTCTATCCAATCAAACAAAACCAAGAATTAGAAGGAAGGAATGGAAATTGTGTGCCCCAGTCTACGTTGCCAATCATGTGAGCCCCACTTCCTATTAATATCTACTACTTCTATTAATATCCGTGAAAGTTGTTAGCCCCACTCCTCTATATGTGCTTTACCCTAAACATAAATTTGGGCCTGGCCATCAAAATCAAATGCAAGTCCAGAACCACATAAAATGACCTATATTCTGGATGGACCAAAGTTAGGTCCATTGATAACCTTAGCAAACATGGGTGTGGGCAAATCATTAAAATAGTCTGGATTTAAATCTATTTTCCAAAATTAATAGAATATCAGTGTGTAGTTTTGGAAAGTTTTAGATTGTATTTAAATACTTTAGAAAAGTCTTAGATATTGCATGAGTTATCTGTAAGGATTGGATGGGGTGTGAAATATGTCATTGCGAAACCCTAAGGAGAGCCACGTGTCTCTCTCTCGCGAAGAGGGTTGTTGTAATTATATATAATTATAATATGATAGCTTGGGTTAGAGCACTAATCATTATAGTAGGCCCACCTAATCAATCCAAACCTTTATCTTCCCTCATCTTGCTTCATCTACAGATGCTTTTTTTTATTCATATTTCAGTATTTTTGGTTTATGTTTTCTCTAATATGTACAGATATTGCTTTTATATTGGAATGTATGTTTTTTCGTCTTTACACGGCTCACACTAGTATATATTAAACTAACAGTCTCTGTGTGAGGGAGCGACATGTGGCATGCACTCATTTCAAGAAGTCTCTAGTACGTACTCTCCAACACCTCTTCTCATCCTATTTAAGTTTGAGTTTTACTAAAATATCTCAATGCAAATCCCTTCCTTATGTAATCCCTCTCCTTAATTTCTCTCTTATTACAATTCCTTTTACCAACGGCAAACCAAGATGTTGGACCAAGTAGTTCTAACGCAATATCAGAGACACACAATATTGCAACAACGTACAGAACAAGTGCATGAACTGATTACGGAGTCTTCCAAGCATGAATGCTTTTTTATAGAGTAACTCACTCTTCCTACGTACCATGAACAATTCAGATTGGCTATTCTTTTTATATATTCTCTTCTTCATCATATGTTATATTATTCATAATTACTCTTCAAAATTTTCATTTCTTGGCCTATTATTTTATGTAATTGAGTTATTCTTCCAATACCACATGCTTGATAAATCGATTGGATCATTTTGCTTGTTTTTTCGTTTAAACCTTTGATTTTCGAAGTTCAGTTTTCATTGTGTTTGTGTTATGAATTATATGATAATATTCTTTATAATTTATTTAAATATTTATAAATATTTTTATTAAAAGTTTAATTATTTCTTCATCATGGCCCGCGTTGGGTGCGGGCCTGTTGTACTAGTATATTAGAAAGTCTCTTCATAATAAATCAAAAATTCATTTGTGAGACATCACAAAACCTATGTCGGACTCACTTTTCCTAATCACAAGGTAGCACTCCAAATTTCACTCTAAATCATTAGATTCATCAAATTGTGGAAAAACGAAGTTAAACATTGAGTTAGTTGAGAACGTTACAAAATATAAATTAATAAAATAATGTAACTTTTATGTAAAATAAAAGATTAATGCAAGCTTAAGGTGAAAGTTGTTAAAACTAAAAGAAAAGGTGTTCTTTATAAATTTAAGAATAGGTACTAGAAATATTTTTTTTCTACTCTAGAAATTATAGATTTCTAAATTAAAAAAAAGATATTTGTAACAAAATAAAAAAATGGATGTCTATTGTTTTCTACATTTTCTTAAAACTAAAGATTAAGAACATGTTGGTATAACACCCATGGGACTCACTTCTGCAAACTTCTACTTTTTCATTGACACCGATAAGAATTAGTTTTGCGATAAGATGAAAAAAATTATGTTTGTCATTTCTTTCACAAAAAATGTCTTTCATGGAAATTACACAAACGTACTCTAAGGAAAGAGAAAAAAGAAGAAATTACTTGGTTTTCAAAATTATGAAAATAAAATAAAGAGGTTTTACGGAAAAAAACCTCTTAGATGGCCCGTTCTCGAAAAAGGACCTTAGAGATTCTAGTGCACAAAAAAGCCTCTCCCTCTAATTTTAACATCTTTTTTCATCTTTTACACTAAGCGACAATATCATCGCTCGTTTCAGTTGAGCAGCGACGAGATCGTTGTTTATGTACTCTTATTCCTCTTCTCCTTCCTCTTTCTCTGTCTTCACCACTCTATTCCAAGGAGCAAGTGACTGAAAAAGTATTTGAATTTGATCACAGCAGCATAAGGTTTATCATAAACCATAATCAGATCCCCAAGCATTTGCTCAATGGCATCCACCCCATAAACCCATATAGAACTCACAGGGCAGTAAAACTGTAACGCCCCACCCTTTACCTATGCATGATATTGTCAGCTTTGACCCATGGGCCTCATGATTTTATTTCTGATGGCCCTCAACTCATCAAAAGGCCTCATGCAACTTAGGACTGCACGTCCCTGTGCAGTAGTGTCGGTAGCCTGCTAGCCCTCTTGGCCCGCCGCCCACATGGAGACCTACCCACTTTCACCAGACCACGGCAGGGAACCCACACTCGAACTAGTCGAGAGTCGGCTTTGATACCATTTGTAACGCCCCACCTTTCACGCATGCATGATATTGTCCGCTTTGGCCCACGGGCCTCATAGTTTTGTTTCTAATGAGCCTCAACCCATCAAAAGGCCTCATGCAAGGTAAGAGTGTAAGCTCTATATATAACCCTATTCACTTAGGCTTGCACATCCCTGTGCAGTAGCCTGCCAGTCCCTGTAGCCTGCTAGCCCTCTTGGCCCGCCCACATAGAGACCCGCCCACTTGCACCAGACCACGGCAGGGGACCCACACTCGAACCAGTCGAGAGTCGGTTATGATACCATTTGTAACGCCCTACCCATCACGCATGCATGATATTGTCCGTTTTGACCCACGGGTCTCACGATTTTGTTTCTGATGGACCTTAACCTATCAAAAGGCCTCATGCAAGGTAAAAGTGTAAGCTCTACATATAATTCCATTCACTTTCCTCTCTATAGTCGATGTGAGACTCCGGGGTGTAATACAGATTCTCCAGGCTCAAGTCTGAGTAATTGCTTCCAAGTTGAATAGTGGGTATATTACTTCCTTTTTCGGGAATTTTTCGTTTCTGGACTCATCAAGACCAAGATAGGTGGGGGAAGAAGATCACTTGTTCTTTAGCTCCTTCTCTGTTTGAGTAATGTTTTGATCCTTTGTCTGTCCTTCACATCCCACAATGGTATACTAACCTAGAAAGTCCTTGATTACATCTTCTAACCTTTTAAGGATAATGGAGGTGTTGTGAGTGATGGATTGGGTGAGAAGTGGAGTGGGAGGGATGGAAAAAGAGGAAAGAGAAGAGGAAGAAGAACACACGAGCGACGATATTGTCGCTTAGTGTAAAAGGCGAAAAAAATATATGTTAAATTGGTGGGAGGGCCTTTTTTGTGCACTAGAAACTATGAGGTCCTTTTTTCGTGTACAGGGCATCTAAGGGTTTTTTCCCCATAAAGTCCTCTAAAATAAATAATCTAATTCCTTTAAATAACTACCATCAAATTACATGAGAAGTTTTTAAAGAAGAAAGGGAATAACTTTGAAAATAAGAATTAATTAAAAACTCACTTTGAAATTTTTGTGAGATTAGAGATTAATATATATTTAAGGTTCATGTTTCAAAAATTAAAAGGAAAGGTATTCTTTATACATTTAGGAGTCATTTGTTGGCAGTTTATATATGTAAATTAATAACTCCCATACATAATCGCTACACAAACACCCCGAGTCAACATTATCAAATTTGACCTAATCACATGACCTTTCTCACCCTAGCTTGGCCTGTATCAAATCCAACTCATTGTTACGTTGATAGTGGGTTCCAATGTCAGTCAAATTTGTATGTGCTCTTGCTAAAGTCAAAATTAATTAAAGTGATCAAAATTGAAATTGAGCTTGTCAAAATCAATAGCTTTAATAATGAATTAAATGATTCTATGGGTCATATGATACGTATCACTTGAATAAAGCAAAAATGAACCTCACATTTCATACTTATGCGCACTAAGCATGTTTGGTACTAGGCAAGGAATCCATAAATCCGATGATTTTTCACTACCATTAGAATAAGAATTCTTCACTAGGGATTTGTATAGTTGATGATTTCACATTGATATTAGTGTGTATCGATGCATATAGCTGAGAAAAATAGGGTTCGGTGTGCAAATCCACTTAAGTGAGAATTTTCAAATCTTATGAGGGGTGGTCGGATATGAAAATTCTAACAAATGAAGAATTCTATTCGTCCAGATCCTTAGGAATTTACAATTGTCAAATATGAATTTACTATAACTTTAGGAAAATCGAAAATATTTTCCCTAAAGATTTGGTTGCAAATGATTTTCATGTGAGTTTAGAGTGAGAAACTTGGTATTATTATCACCACTGTTACAAATGTTGTTTGAGAAAATTATGACCTAGTGTAGGAATATTTCTCAAATTCAAAGGTTTTCTTAAAAATTATTGGGAACATGTCTCAAAAAAATTGATTTTAATAATTAATAAAAACTAAAAATAAAATTAAAACAAGAGATATTCAAAAAGATAATTTTATAGAAACTTCCTTTTTTCTTTATCATTTTAATGTTAACTTGATTTTTGGGCATTATCTTTATTTTTGACAATTTATTAGAAAATTCTTAAGAATTTTTTTTCTAAACAAACAATGTGATGTTCATGCATTGATTGTCACAACTTTCACCCTTTAATGACGGTGCGGTTATCAAAGGGAGATTCTCTTCAAATTTGAGTTGTGTTCAACACCCATCCAATTGCTACTTTTCCATTTTTTTCTCATTACAAAGTACTTTAAAAGACAGTCCGCACTTCAATTATCTTATCTCTTATCATATGTTTTGACGTCTTCCTCAATGTCTCCGTTCTTCCTAACTATAGAGCAAAGAAAAAAAAAAGTTTTAAAACGACTCTCTTTATGGTATCAGGTTCAATTATCACATAAATTACATCTCTTTAGACATCTCCATCGATGTTGCAATGTATATAATCTATCTTTATGTGACTTATTTTAAAGCCCTTAAATTGTAAAGCTTTCTACCATCTCTCAAATTTTGCATTCACGCCATTCTCAATTCATATGCAATAACATAAACTAAGGTGCCTCCTTTTGAATATGGGCAATTAGCTCATTCATAATTATTTTAAATAGATAAAAGGCTTAAAACTAACTCCTAATGCAAAAATACGGTCATTAGAAACTTATTTATTCTTACACAAATAGTTTTCACATTTACTCTCACTGATGTAATATCTTCAAAATGTCAATATAACCCATTGGCACATTCATTTAATCTAAAATCTACTAAATCATACATTTAATTACCCTGCCATGTTCTTTTTCTAAATTAATGAAGACCATATAAAGATTTTTCTTATTTTTTTGGTATTTTTATATTAATTGGTTAAGTGAGACTATAACTTCCATAGTTGATCTTTTTAGCATAAAACTGAACTATTTTTAGATATCTTATAGTCTTTCACTTAAATCTTTACTCTCTCTTATAATCTTATAGTGCGATTCATAAATTTAATTACATGATAATTTATGCAAATTTTTTACATCTTCTTTTTTTCTTGTATATAAATATATCCTCTTCTCGGACTCTTGACTTTGATATAAAAGAATATGGAGCTGACCTGATTTGACATATGATGGGCTCAGCTATATTTTCATCCAACCTGTTAATCAATTTTCACTCTAATGGACATGTCACTACAAGGTTGAATTACTAGTGCTTCGTTATTTTTTTCATGCATGTGATAACTCAATGGTATATATAATTAAGAAATTGGAATGGTTCCTCTACATGGTTGCCATTGATCAAGCGAAGGTGTTTCCATGGGTCAATCAGGTGTGCAGGACATGATCATTTCTCAATGAAGGGCGTATGTATGTATGTGACACACTTTAATAATGTGGGTAGGAAAAATGTGAAAGCTTGGGACAAGAAACTACAATGTAGAAGTCAGAGACAGAGAAATGGTGAGGAAGGAAACAAAGAGATGCAGTTATTCGAGTTCCATTGCATTCTGGTTTGGGGGACAATCCAGATGCCATAGTAGGTATATGCCAAATCATTTCGTGATAACCCAAGGAACTGTGATCCATGAAACGGATGTGGTCTACTTAAATAGGGATATCAACCACAGGCTCTAAAGTTTCTTTTATATGTTGAGCAACCTGGGGCCCCCTTTAATTGAGCATAGCATGGATGAATCATTGCTTGATTATTTTTGGAACTAGGGTGAATTTTTAGGCCAAATTTAGAAGAGGTAATTTCACTTATGGGATTGCAAACTGCAATGCATTATTTTCAGGGGTGATGGAAAATGAGTGAGAGTCCGGGCAAAAAATTAGCCTCGCGGGATTATTCTAAACTCAATTTAAAATCACCATTATCATTAAATGGTCTTTGAAATATAAATTTTCTTGAGATTCAATTCAACTATAAATAAAGGTAAAATGGGCATCAGATTTTCGACAGAAAATGGTCCCCACTGTTCACTTGTAAATCTTCTTCAAGAATGATCCTCCACCCTTTCACCTTTTACCTCTACCCTACCCCTAAGTTAATCTTCTTCAAGAATGATCATTTTAGGGTCTTTGAATGTTTAGGGTTTTCATAACTATAATGAGTGAATTATATACTCATGGTTGCATTGCACTTGGACTTGTGAACTGAAATGCCTAGGGGGCTGGAACCTAAAGAAAGCCCACATGAGATGGAGGGAAAACTTCCAAAGTGGGAAGAACAGCTCACACACATGGAAAGAGCAGCGTATCTAGCAGCAGGGTGATATCGGAGGGCTGCCAATCCAGTAACTCCTTGGAAATGTTCAACCAGCAATCTGAACCAACCATTAGAGGCCACACTTGTGCTTGTTAACTCTTTAGAATTGGTTTTGACAAAATTATCCAAGTTGTTTGGCATTTCATTTGTGCCCCATATGACCTGACATCAGTTGATAGAGTGAAGCATCTGAATGCTTTGATTTTTTTGAGTGGTGTGAGTGTTCCCATCACCCATGAATAGTGACTTGATTTTTTGAGTGGTTTGCTTCATCATTTAAGCAGTTGAACTATTAATTAAATGCATGGATATCGTCTGCCATCAGAATCAATTCCAGCAAGGAAAACCTTCTACTTTCAGATGAACTGCTTTAACGTATACGCATCTTTGCTTTCTGTTAGATCGCCTCCAACTATGTATAAAAACTATTTAAATGAAGGCTTCTTACCCAAACAACGTTAATTTTTATGTGAATGTGGGTTTGTATCCTGGATAGGTCACCTCTCTTTTCTTATGTGAGTCCTTTTTTTGGTTGGCGTACCAAAAAAAAAAAACTATCCAAAAGATTTGATGGGCAAACTCAACAGAAAACACACCAAACATCTATTTTTTTATTATTGTCTTGGAAATGGTCGGTTGGAAAGCCAAGACTCCATTTTTCTTGCTCTTTAGAAAACCACCAATCAAGTCGAATGTTTTGACTGGACCCATCTCAAAAATAGGTTCATGTTCAAATGCGACTGCTTGAATCCTGGTCTATAGGCTAGATCCAATGGATCCAAATATGTTAGTAACAGAAATTATGTACTATATCTATAACAGTATTATTATATACTATATCTATAAGACTATTACAGTATTTATTATGATAAGCTAATAAGGTTTTAACTCATAGATCCCGAGTGAGCCCAACCAAGGGTCAACCCATTCGGATTCTAATATGGTGCTGATGGCCTCTAAAACCTGACTAAATTTGTGAGGCTCCGCCTTTGTTTGATCTAACTTACTCGAATCACATGTTACTTTTATTTTTAAGAAGTGATGCAAGTCTCATTTTGATGAGATCGTAGGGCCTGATGGCGATTCTGGTCAACTGAAGGTAGCCCTCATAGATTAAAGAAGTCAGATAGCTGCATTCAGAAATGTATGGCGACAGTGTATATGAGATCAATTGGTCCAAATAAAAGCCATTTGACCGTGGACTGCCTAATTGTGGGTTCCACAGCACAATGAATGGTCCAAAATCCAAATGATAACGGTGCCTGGTCAACCCATAAAATGAAGAACACCAACTGGAATTTGGTGCTCAAACCCAAGTTTTAATTATAATAAACCCACCTGATCCTATCTCTTCATCTCAAGATCAACGAGCGTGGGCGACTTTTATATAATATAAATATAAATGGGTACATGGCATGTTTGTGCCGCCACACACCATATGCATGTGGGATTATAAAAATTAGTCATGAAAGAAGATTCAAATCTATCGGATTTAGTTAAATTGAAGGTAAAAATCAAGGGATTGCCAAGCATCTACGACCTGTTTGTTTCATGTGATAGAACTCCTTGTATTTTATGAGTGACCAAAAATTAAAAAAAGGTAAGGCTAAATATCCAATTTTTTTTTTTAAATAACCAATTTGAGTGAAATCGAATAAAAGAAGATGAAAAATGAATACTCAATCATCACCTAAGTAGTTTAAATCCCGAAGAAGTCAGGTTTCCATCTTTATTGTTGTTTTATGTTTGCCACCCACTTATCTCTTTAATAATCCATTACTAGAGCTAATATAGCCATAAATTCTCATGTATTTGCTCCTATTATAACATATTAAGATGGAAGGTTTTTGATCTAATTTTGAATGCCAGATGTAATCTTGATACGAAGTTATACGCATTTTTTTTTCAAATACACCGCATTTTGCTCCCCTCTGCCCATGTTATTCAACTACGTATTCTATATCTCATCAAACCCCACATCCACTCTCCACTTCTTCTTTTTTAATAACTCTCTTTTTACCCCCACCTCTTCTAATATATTTCTTTCCCAATTCTCATTTTATATCTCGTAGCATGCAAACATATACTTTTGACCTTTTATTTTCTTTTATTTTCTATCTAAGATTTAAGAATAAGATTAACAAATGATGATTATTTGGATATTTTCGTTAGAAGATAAGCGATCTATGAGTTAATTTTCCTTTACTTTTATGTCCCCTTTTATTTCAATTTGATTTTGTTTGTACTTATTTAATATTATATATATGAATATTTAGTTTACAATATTTGGACCTACTTATGCTCATCACATGTTATTATGTTAGTATATTATTATTCAAATAAAGATGACCCTGATTTTTTTAATTGGCTAATACCCTGACCCTCAGGAAAATGTGCTCCTTTTCCCCCTTTTTAAGGAATATTTTAGAATAGCCGATCACATCAGCCATACCTAAATAAGTTTTCATGTTTAATTTTGGAATATCAAAGTCAACTCCATCCTTTTAAAATATGATTGTGACAGAGTTTGTGTATTTCACTCGGTCCACTCGGTACAAATGAGTCCACATTCCTTCTTAAAATTACAATAATAAATCTACTGAGAAAAGATTTCCTCCTATCAAATTCTTGAACAAGGAAAGAGGAATTTGCAATGGACCTAAAATTGGGTTTTCCAAATGCAAGCATATGAAAACCAGTCAGAAATCCCAATAAAAGTATAAGTATCATCATAAAAAAAATTGTTTAAATTTTCCATAGCACAATAGAAAAGAAAAGGAAAATGGACGGAAAAAAAAAAAAAAACTGCCTATCCTTTGAAAGTTTTGATTTTGTACCGGAGATACAGGAATTGGGATTCCTCGCTCTCGCGGAGAAACAGATGTCACAGCCAATTCCGTTCACTTTATTTTACTAGTAAAGTTGTTCCCTTTTAAATTACCACCTTTGGGGTGACATCACAGACCCTTTTCATTCTTCTTCTTCTTCTTCTTCTTCTTCTCTCCTCTATTCTCTCAATTTCATCTTTTTATTTTCCCCTCTCTTACATCACATCTACACCCTTTGCCTTCTAAACAACGAAACGTCGTATTTCTCTCTCTCTCTCTCTCTCTCTCTCTCTCTCTCTCTCTCTCTCTCTCTCTCTCTCTCTTCTCTATCGATTCGATTCGATTCGATTCTTCTTCTTCTAATCTTTTAATAGAAAGAAGAGAGAAATGCATATGTAGAATGAAATGATGGATTCCGATAGACAAGAAAAGAGCGGAGTCTGTTCAGAATCTGTTAATGGCGGACGCGATGTCTGGAGTTCTTCGGATTCTTCTGCTTCTGCCGATCATCTCATCATTATGGTCAATGGAATCCTCGGAAGGTAGTAGTTTGGCTTTCACAAGATTTCCCTTTTCTCTTTCTTCTTTTTCCCCCTTGACATTTCTTTTGATGTTCATGTTCTAGTGGGATTCTATGTTATGTGATTTGATTTGATTTGATTTTTTTTTTTGAAGGATTTGATTTTGGGTGCATGAAAAAATGTGTGAAACTTTTTGTGTTTTTGGCATGTGATTGGATTCTTATATTTTTTTTTATTATAAAAAAATCTGTATTAGGGAATGTGGTAATTGGGTAGAAGACATGCTTTTTCATTGGTGATTATAAAGAAGGAACAATTGAATGGGTGAAAAATGTCAATTCTAAGTGATTATTATTGCTTTTTTCGAGACACTAAAGTGTTGATGAATTGAATCAGTTGAGATTCTTTTGCCTCATTTTGCATTCCAATTGTGTCAAGAGTGGACTTTTCATCACTACCCTGTCAGCATGAACATTTGGATTTCCTGTGATGAAATCTCATCAGAACAGGGCTTATTGAAGATGGGGATGGCTTCTTCTTCTTCTTCTTCTTCTTCATTATTGTTATTATTATTAATAACAGTCGAACTTATGTCTGCTAAGATCAAGAACAAAGTATATTTTGTTTTGGTACTGAATTGACTTCTTATATTTTGGTCTGGTAGTGAATTGTCATGTTGAGCAAGAAATTTTATTGTTGTCAAGGAGACTTGAGTTGAATACTTTTCTTCTGTTGAAGTTTTCCACTTTACTCAGTATTGAAAGTGGCTCTTTTACCCCTTCTGCAGTACTGCTGATTGGAAGTTTGCAGCTGATCAGCTTGTAAGAGCATTTCCAGATAAAGTAATAGTTCATTGTAAGGATTTTCCTTTTTCAAGTTTTAAGTTTATTTTCTCCTTTATATTGCTTTAATCACACTTCCATTGGGCTCTTCTATTCAGAAAGGGTATAATGATAGTTGCAATTCCCTTGGTAGTTGGTACACACCATAAAACTGGCCTATCATTTACTGAGTACTAGATCAGCTCAGTAGACTTTATTGACTCGACATCTTTTTGAGAGTTTGATAAGTTTATAGACTGTGGCACACGCCCCTTGATTACCCGGTAAGCTTCCAAATCAAGGTGGCCAGTAGAAGGTGCCTTAGATTTCCCAATCAGCGTCCTTGACCTCCATCAAAACAAGCAATATCTTTCCTATTGGCACCCAGGACATGATGAGGTATTTATCCCTCTTGGATACCCTTCTTATTCTATCCACATACAAAGGACATCCAATATATAGTTATATATAGAATAGAGTAGTGAGCAACCGCAGTGTTGGAATCATGTTATTGATGTTTAACCACAATTTGTGCATCTTTAGTAGTTTGGCTGACACAATTGCATGCAGGTAGCAAGCGGAATGTATCAACGCTTACATTAGATGGTGTTGATGTGATGGGAGAGCGATTGGCTGAAGAGGTTGGTTTGATTTTTAGATATTGGGTTACTTTTTCCAGGAAAACTGATACTTATATTGTAATACAAGTGAATGTACAAAAGAAAGATAAAAAAGGGTATTCCCTTTCTGTTTGATCACAATGGAAAGTAATACCAACTCATAGTTTACTCCTTTTGCCAATGTTTTGGCCTTTCTTTCAGCCATTGACACAAATTTTGTTAGCAACATTTCTTGTCATCGGGAATTTTCGAAAAAAAATTTCTCCAAAAACTGGGAATCGATCTTGTATTATATTGGTTAATCTTGTTTTACAATTTTAAGTCTCATAGAGTAAATCTTAGAATAAAGAATTTTTTTAAAAAAAAAAAGTACAGTAGACACTCTAGTAACAAATATTTTAAGAGGCGCTAATGTGATGGCAGATGCTCTTGCAAAGGAGGGAGTTTTTCTTTCATCTCTTAATTTTGATGTATAGTATCATTTTGTTTTGTAGTTCTCTTTTTTGGAGTCTTGTGTGAGCTGGCTTGTTGTGGCTTTGTCCTGTTTTGTTTTCTTTTTTGCTTCTTAATAAAACTTTATTGTTATAAAAAAAAAACAAATATTAAAAGATCATTTTTTTTATTAAAAAAAAAGAGTATGAATGACCTACTTGGTTCCATAGTTGATAACAAATAACAACTTATCATCAACTTACCTACTAACTGATAATTTGAAGTTTCAATAGATCAATTATTTATTTGCATACTTATTCTACATTTTTCAATAGATATTATCGGTTTTTTAATGATTTTCTTACAAAAATGTCACAAGATTATCAAACTTCGCCAATGTTTATGAGACTACTGCATTCCTGTTTGAAAAATACTCCTCAGTCCTGCGGCACCTGTCTCTTTGTCAAATCCCTCACTTTATTGACAATGAATCAGAATAACCATGGGCATTTTATCAAACTATCTCTAGTTGCTCATGAGATGATATTACTAAGATCTACTTTCTCTATTAGCTACATGGGAAACGTCGTCCTCGTCATCATCATTCTTGAAGCTTTATTCCATCTCTTTGTGGTTGGCCTTTCGAGTTATACTTTCCATTCATACCTATTTTAGGGTTATGTTTTGTGTGATTTCAAATTCTAACATATCACTATATACCGCTTCACTCGAACTCTCTACTTATCCTAGTTTCTTGTACCTGTGAAACTTAAGTTCTTCAAGTATATGCCTAAACCATCTCAAACTATCCTTCTTTATTTTCTCTTCTATTGGAGCTACCTGTTGATGTCTTATACTCCACTTCTCTTTTCTCTTCTATTGGATCTACCCGCTTCTCATCTTATGTACCATACATTTCTATATTTTCTCTTCCTAATCTTATCTTTTCCCATGACTCTGCACATCTATCTTTGTATATGCAACTCAGCCACACGTACTTTGTCTTCTAATCACTTCTATTAAGCTCCACACAATGCTGGTAAATGTCCGTTTTTATTGAAATGGTAGTAGTCAACTGTCACATTATGCTCCACTTGTTTGTATCTATCACTACACTAATCATGCATGAGATAACCACTTGAACGCATCTGTTTTGTGTTGTGGTTGCTTTAGATATCAGAATCTATTACAACTTATTCACTGAGTGGTTTTCAAATTTACCAAGACGTTCCCATTTTGAAAGCACAAGTCTGTATGCTACCAATATTCTTATAGCCACAAACTTTCACTCATTAGAAAACATGGAGAAGGATAATTATAAATACTTACATAAGAGTCTAGCCTTTCCCTTTCCCAACCTGCCGGCTGCGAGCATGCACAAATTTGGGAAGCACCATAATTTGTTTTTGGTATTCCATCTACATTCAGTTTCTTGTAACTCTGATGGTCTCAACCCAGTCTCTTCTTGCTTTGTCTCTCTTCCTCCCTTAGTCCTGACACCTTTCCAATACCCTCGTAACTTAGGCCATCTTACCCCTGAAATTCTCCAAGACAAAGTTTAATCGCTTGGATTTGCCCTGTCTCTATAGGCTGAAACCCAATAAAAAAATAAAGCAAGATCTTTCAATTATTATATTTGAAGCAAACTGGATTTGATTGCCAATTTCATAGCTAATTTCAATTTTAATTTTGACCATTCTCCAAGTTTGACTTCCTACTAATATCAATCCTACGACTGTTGTCTAATATTTATCAGCCCTATTAATATCAGCCATTGATAGGAACATTCTTGGAAGTAAAAGAATACGAAACTTCTTTTGACTCTTTACTGTCCCGTTTTGTACCTGCTTCCTTTCTTAAGTTTCCTATTCAGCCCCTCTTATAAATTTTTGCATCTAAGATTACAACTATACAAGTAGCTCAAGCATCTCTCTACTACAGAGCATCTGTGCTTAAAAAAATGTGGAGATGCACAAACATTCTACAAAATATAATATATTGTAATGTGATCTTTTCTTCTTTTTCTCTTTAATCCTATACCTTTATGATTTTCTGGCCATGCATAAACTATTTATATCTTTCAAGATTGAGCAATCAATTTCATTCTAGGAAACCCTTATATTCATACATGTTTTTATCTATTTAATGTTTATCGCATTATTTACTTGCGTACTTGAATCTCAACTATAATTTTACCATGAAATTTTCATGGTATGTATTGTATCTTATTTCTTATTCTTTTTTTTTTTCCCATAACTACATATGTATTGCATATCATGTGTCAAAATTGAATTATACAGGGTTTGTACTTGACACTGTTTGTAGGCTTGAGCTATATAAATTGATAACTACTTATTCCAAAAATGAATATCTTCTAATTCATTATGTCACTGAATGAATTATATTTCAAAATATCTCTAATAATTTAAATGGATATGAATAGACCAGTTTTATAGGTACCAATGTCTATAGGGATTGGTTGCAATTTTATATATGTATATAATAAGAAATAATATATCTCCATCGACTTTATATTAATAGTTTTTCATTACAAATGTCGTTAGTTTCTTGCTCGTGCTTAGCATGGGCATTGTTTGCTAGTAGTTAATGATTTTTCATGAAGTGGATGCTTCTCTCAATTTGCCATCCTCTATCAGGTTGCTCTGTCACTTACAAATATATAAAATTTCAGGTTGTTGAACTCATTCAACGAAAACCTGAAATAAGGAAGATATCCTTTATTGCACATTCGGTTGGAGGCTTGGTAGCAAGATATGCAATTGGGAGACTATATCGACCACCTAGCGGAAGGGAGTCTGAGGATTTATCAAGTGGCATGACAGATGTGGATAAAAGAGGTACAATAGCGGGACTAGAGGCAATGAATTTTATTACTGCTGCCACCCCACATCTTGGTTCAAGGGGTCACAAACAGGTACTCCATCTCCTCTATTGGCTGGAGCTTTCTGGTATTAGTCATCTTTTTTTTTTCTTCCTATTTTGGTATTAGTCACATAGTAGAGACGGATTAAGCATTGTGTAGTGAACATCCCCTGTAATTTTAGACCACTAGAAACATCTAAAAATGAAAATTTGATGTGTCAACTTATATCCTGTTTGGGTATCTCTGTTGTGTATCCAGGTTCCATTTCTTTTTGGTGTCCCTTTTTTTGAGAAAGCTGCATCTCTTGTTATTCATATGATATTTAGGAGAACTGGAAGGCATCTTTTCCTTACTGATAATGATGAAGGGGGACCTCCACTGTTGCAGCGCATGCTGGATGACTGTGATGACCTTTACTTTATGTATGATTAATTGCAGTTGTGCTTTCAGTTCTGATGGTTTAGGAAAACCAGTAATTTCTTTTAGTTATCCTTTTTCAGTGACCGGATGCCTAATCAAGATTCTTTATTTCACTTGCGCAGGACTGCTTTGCGTGCATTCAGACGTCGAGTGGCATATTCAAATGTTGCTCATGATCGTATCCTCTAGTTCTCTTATTGAATGCATCTGGGTTGTTTATGTTATTTATCTTTTGCTTTGACCTGCACTTTAGTGTTGCTTGTTTTTCATAACTAAATTCATTAAGATATTGTGGGGTGGAGAACTTCATCAATCAGACGCAACAGTGAACTGCCAAAAGTAATACTTTTTAACATGTATACTGAGTTACCGGTTTATTTTCAAATGAAGTGTCGTTTATAAATGACTGATCCTCCATTTCTTCTTTGTTATTTAGTGGGAGGATTCTGTAAGCGAGAAATATCCTCATATTGTATATGAAGAA
Source organism: Cinnamomum chago (assembly GCA_038049695.1). NCBI lineage: Eukaryota > Viridiplantae > Streptophyta > Magnoliopsida > Laurales > Lauraceae > Cinnamomum > Cinnamomum chago. Next base: position 115,152,537 of record CP142453.1, on the reverse strand, counting down.
AGATCAAAAGCAAATGATACCGTACAAGGTGAACTTGATTCAGATGGAGATGAGGGATTTGATATGATAGAAGGTCTGTAATGTTTCATAATTTTTTTTTGGCTTTACAGGTATCATTGTTGATTTTATTAGAGGGAACCAGTAAAGATTGAACCCGGGACACATAAACTTCGAATCGATGCTTACTATCGGCTATCATTTTCATTCATTTTTTCTTTTTTAAAGATCTACTATATGATGAGTATGATCCCCTTGAGTTCTATGGGGCCAGTAGGCTATATCAACGCATGACATGTTCTATATTTTATTGTTGGCTGCCTGGCTCCACCTTTGTCCAGAAGGGGATGGACAGGATCCAGGCTCATTTTCTAGATCTCTTTGCCGTTTTAGTTTTAAGCCGTTTTAGTTTTAAGATGTTTTATGAATTTGAGAAACTTCAAACAAAATGATTGGTTTGTGTACTATGATGCATGGATACTTCAAAATGGGCAACATAACATGTCGGATTGTATGTGTCTCCAGTATCCATCCTGTAGCTGGGGATCATAGTTTATGTACCATTTGAGCTCATGATACAGAAGATATAGTGTATTTTCTGAAGTTGTCTTTGCTGTTTTAGCTTTTGGGTATAGTGTCCTATAAACTTTGAAGAATTAAAAAAATTGACTGCATTTTTTTTTTCTTGTTGTACCATGATTCTGCAGAAAAGCTGTTGGCAGGTCTCTCAAGTGTGTCATGGGAAAAAGTAGATGTTAGTTTTCATGCCTGTAAGCAAAAATCTGCTGCACACAGTGTCATTCAGGTCTCTTCTCTCTACCTTTTGAACAATCATTAAATACTTTGTAGTAGCAGTAGCAGCCTTCAAACCTTCAAATGACAATGTGGCATTGGGAATGAGTGATTGGTGGAGACGACCTCTTTTAAATAATGAAAGGCTTAATAAAATTTGTGTGAAGGGAGCATAAATGATAGGAGGTTGTTGATATATCTTTTCTATAAAGGATACTGATTGCTCTAACAAAGGCAAATAAATTCCAGACATTCTGTGGTATTGACGTATTGTAGTAATGTACATTGGTGGGTAGATAGGGAATTTTGGTCATAGTGTTTTCCCCCTAGAGTTCAATTGACGAACTGTTATAGTCAACCATGGGTAGAAGAATTAAGATATGGACGATGATGATAATTCTGTGATGCGAAAATACTCACCTGCGCACTGTACATCCAGACCGTGTGTCACCTGCCGCTTGCAAAAATCAAAGGTGGGTCCAGTCTTTAGGATGGTCTAGATGTGCATGCGCATGTGAAAGTTTTCCTTTTGCGATATTGTTCATTGTTCTGAAAATCGAAATCATGTCATAACTCGTTCAAGGGTTTGAATCTCAGCATATTGTTAATCATAAGATTTTTATTTTGTAAAAAAAAATATATTAATTAAAAAATTAGTTATTAATAGTCCATCCATTTTCTATCAGTAGCAGCATCAATACAATGAAAACTTTTTTTAAAATGGTATTGTAAGAGCGACACAATCTATGAAGAACATCCAAACCAAACCAAACCAAACGAAGCCTTTTCCCACTAGGTGGGGTCGGCTATATGGATTTGATGACGCCAATCAAATCTGTTTAGGGTCATGTCCTCCGTTAGATCCATGTAGGCAAGGTCATGTTTAATAGTTTCTTTCCAACTTCTCTTGGGTCTCCCTCCCCCTTTCCTACTCCGGGCAATCTCCATGCTTTCACACCTTTTAATAGGTGCCTCCGTTGGGCGCCTTCTAACATGGCCGAACCATCTCAGTCGATTTTCTCTTATTTTATCTTTAATCGGTGCTATTCTTACTTTGCCCCTAATCTCCTCATTCATAATCTTATCTCTCCTTGTGATCTTGCACATCCATCTTAGCATTCTCATCTCCGCAACTTCCATCTTCTTAATATGATCATGCTTTACTGCCCAACATTCTGATCCATATAACGCTAGACGTACCGCCACCTTATAATACTTTCCTTTAACCTTGAGGGGGACTTTCCGATCACACAAGACCCCCGAAGCACTCCTCCATTTGGTCCACCCGGCCTGAATCCTATGACTTACATCAGTATCAATCTCTCCATCCTGTTGCACCATAGATCCAAGGTACCTAAAGTTTTCTTTCTCTACAATCTTTTGTGTGCCCAAACTTACTTCTAAGTTACCAAGTGTCCTACTTTGACTAAAATTGCATTCCATATATTCCGTCTTGCATCAACTTAGCCTAAACCATTTTGTCTCTAACGTTTTTCGCCACAATTCTAGCTTAGCATTCACTCCTTCTCTCGTTTCATTCACTAAAACAATGTCATCTGCAAATAGCATACACCACGACACCTCATCCTGAATATGTCTTGTAATCTCATCCATAACTAGGGTAAACAAGTACGGGCTTAACGCTGAGCCTTGGTGTAGACCAATCGTGATAGGAAACTCTTTAGACTCTCCGCCAGTCGTTCTTATAGATGTCACGGCTCTATTATACATATCCTTTATCGCCTCAATGTATGTGACACACACTCTTTTCTTTTCCAGTACTCACCATAGAATCTCCCTAGGAATTCGGTCATAGGCATTCTCCAAGTCAATGAAAATCATATTTAAATCTCTCTGGCCTTCTCTATACTGTTCCATTAACATTCTCAGGAGAAAGATAGCCTCCATGGTTGATCTCCCAGGCATGAAACCAAATTGATTCTCTGAAATGTTTGTTGTTCTTCTTAGTCTTCCCTCAATAACTCTCTCCCATAATTTCATTGTATGGCTCATCAATTTAATCCCGCGGTAGTTCGCACAGTTCTGAATATCTCCTTTGTTCTTGTATATGGGTATAAGAATACTTTTCCTCCATGCATCAGGCATCTTCTTGCTCTTTAGCACTACATTAAAAAGCTTTGTCAACCAACTTATGCCCTCCTCCCCCAAGCACCTCCAAACCTCAATAGAGATACCATCTGGCCCAACCGCTTTCCCATTTTTCATCATTTTCAATACTTCTTTAACTTCTTCCCTACTGATTCTCCTATAAAACATATGATTCGATTCTTCCCTAGAAATGGTAAGTTGCCCCAATTGTATGTCACTACTACTGCTATCGTTAAATAACTTGTAGAAGTAGCTCTTTCAACGCTCCTTTATCTCCTCATCCTTTACTAATACATTTTTATCCTCATCCTTAAATGCATTTAACTTGGTTTAAGTCCTTGGTCCGCTTATCTCTAGCTTTGGCAAGCTTGAATAGATCTCTTTCGCCTTCCTTAGTAACGAGTCGCCTATATAGCTCCTCAAAAGCCTTTGCCTTTGCTTCACTAACTGCCTTTTTGGTTTCTCTTTTTGCTTCTTTATACCTCTCCAAGTTTGCTTCATTTCGATCCTTTTGCCAAGTTTTAAAGCACTCTTTTTAACTCTTATCTTGTTTTGGACGGCCTCGCTCCACCACCATGCCTCTTTCTGTGCCGGAGCATCATCCCCTTTGGATTCTCCTAAGACTTCTTTCCATACCCTCCTAATACACTCTACTACCTTATCCCACATATTATTTGCACTCTCATTTACCGCCCAAACGTCTTCCTCTAGTACTTTTTCCCTTAATGCTAGTTGCTTATCACCTTTCAAGTTCCACCATTTAGTCCTTGAACACTTATACAACTTTTTTCTAGTCCACCTTTGTAGCTGCACATCTATGATCAACAACCTATGTTGGGAAGTCAAGCTCTCCCCCGGTATAACCTTGCAATCTTTACAAGCTAAGCGGTCTCTTTTTCTAGTTCAGAAGAAGTCAATCTGTGTCCTTGAGGAGCCACTCTTATAAGTCACCAAATGTTCCTCTATAAATATTAAAAGTTGCAAGGAAAATAAATGATTTGGATTTTTTTTTTGTTATCTTTAAATCAAAAGTTAAAAATAAAATCTAAATCATTAGTGTTAAATGATAACATGAGGTTAGAAAAAACCTTCGTGTAGAAAAAAACTGGGGAAAAAAAGTATGTAGGACAAAACCAGTACCATACAGTCAAATCCTTCAGTCACCTGGCTATTCCTTATTTATATCTAAAATCTCACTAAAATCCAAATTTTCTTAAGCTGTTTCATTATATTAGACATTTGGTTGTTGTTGTTCCCAATCCGTGTATAATAGTCAATAAATCATGTATTTAATCATAAGATGGGCGCACTTGAATCTTAAGATTCCCCTTATGAATGACATTCATTGAATAGATATGAATATTTTTCCGTAGGATTTAATTCAAATAACAGAATTTGGGATACAAGCTATTCCTTATTTATATCTAAAATCTCACTAAAATCCAAATTTTCTTAAGCTGTTTCATTATATTAGACATTTGGTTGTTGTTGTTCCCAATCCGTGTATAATAGCCAATAAATCATGTATTTAATCGTAAGATGGGCGCACTTGAAACTTAAGATTCCCCTTATGAATGACATTCATTGAATAGATATGAATATTTTTCCGTAGGATTTAATTCAAATAACAGAATTTGGGATACAAATCACTGGATTTTAAGAACAATGGTAGTGTAGTGCATCAGTGCAAGGAAAGAAAACTTTCAAAACAATTTTTGGCCAGTTTCTTTTAGTTCATATCGGTCAGCTTTGGCTATATTATTTGGTGTATATTAATATGATAATTGAATCATAATCTGAAATTGTGATTTAATTCCTTTGCAATTTAGAAAATATGTCATACCTTTTCACATGACTTTCTGAACTTCCAAACATGTTCTTGGTATTTTTAGTTATTCAACATTTTCAGAAGCAAACCCCTGAAGTCCAACAACTTAATATTCTTATGTTGGGGGATAGGTCTGATGCTCTCTTGAAGGCAGAAATTCTTATTATGTGGTTTCTTTTAGAGAGGCCCTAAGAGTTCAAAACATAAGAAAAAAAATGTCAGTATGGCTCCTTCTCGATTGGGAAAGTTGTCTTGGATACAGATCCTAACCCTACTCCTAATAATAAACATTGTAATATTCAGCAGTGCCCATCATCAGCAGCACCTTGTACCATCAATAATGGGGTTAAGCACATTAGGAATGTTCAAATGTTGGGCAATGCTTTAAACAATGAGAAACTGGCTAAGCTCCAAATCACGTCACTGGATTGCCTAGAGGTGAATGATGAAAGCCTGAAATGGACTTCTCTAGGACTGCTAGTCTACCTTCACAAGATTTCTCCTATGCTCCCTGTGAATGTGGACATGAAAATATTAGAGGTTCTGCTTCCAGTGATAATAAAGAGAGGTGATTATATCCAACTGCATATGTTTATAAAGTCCTCTCCTGGAGAACATGGATCATTTTAGAATCAAGAAACCAAGCCGGTATCCTATTCCCTTTTCAACATTTCCTCGAGCATGATAATAAGATTTGAACCCAACAAGGAGTGTCAAAATGATTCTTGTAGAAACACTGAGCTGCATGTTTGCACAAGTTGATACTTGCAGCCTACTTTTAAGAAGATGGCATTGTTTTGTTTTTCTTTGAAGTTTATGTATATAACTGCTACATTGGAGTGGCCTGTTATGCAGTAATAAATTCTAAAAATCTGCCTTCCTGTCACTTTTTTTCAGGTCAAAGACCACTTATTGCATTGGGAAGGTGCAGATGTCATACTTCACATGATCGACCATTTGCTTAATTGAATGGGTAACCAACCATTCAATGGAAGTCTAAGTTCTTGAGATTGAAAGGCATCTGAATGATTCAAATTGTAGAGGTTCATTCCCTTTTATTTTTTTTGATGTGTAAAGGTTCATTATGGATCACAATAGTTATTTTCCTCTCTTTTGCAGCACAGTAAGACCTTCCAGTGTTCTGGTTAATGTGGTTGCAGGCTCCAAATTATTGATTACTAATGCATCAAAATTTTGCTGATTTATTTTATTACTCCAAAATGTAATATGTATGTATATACATAATACGTGTGAATTATAGATGAAATTCACCAATCATCAGTTTAGGTTCCAGTGGTATTGTGGATACTGATAGCCGTCTCAGTTCGGGAATAAATTGTGAGAACAGGAATATTAGTGCGCATTAGGGTGTGTCAATGCAGCAGTATGAAAGAGGGGATCGACGACTGTCTTGTGATCCTACCATTAACCTTCAGATCCTATCAAGGGCCGAGACTTTACAATTCCATAGTGGTTGGCAACTTCAATATTTTTGCTGATTGTGGAAGGTTTTCCTTCTGCTTCTTTCTTTTGATGTCAGTAAATTCTACTGGTCTGATTTGATCACTGGTTTGCCATGGTGTTTGTTACCTTATATGTGTACTCTATCATAATTTCTCATCTTCAACATCCTCATTACAGGGATGTAACTATACCCAAATCCATCATGCTAGCAGGATGTCACTTGAGTGGGCCATTAAGCCTGTGTCACAACCGGCAAGATATCAAGATGTAGTAGTGTTTGTATAACTGAATACTTCAGTTTATATCTAGGATCCAAACGTCTGGTTTTACGTTTATAATGAGTCCGGATCCAAGAAGAAAAAATAAAGGTTCTGTGAAGGTGTTGGAGACGGACCGCATAGAACTTTGCCAGATTTAACCTGCTCTGCCCTGGACAAATCCCTAGTCCAGACCACGATGAGAGCAATAAAACCCGAACAGGAAGAAACCAATCCATACAAGTTAGGTAGGGACAAACAATTCGGGCAAAATTTCATGTTCAAATCCAAAGTAATGGACTTGAGGTTTTGTAGAATGACTCTGATTTGAACAGTGGATTAAACCGAACTTGGCCCGGTTCATCCTAACTCTCAAATTCTCTATAGCTCAGGCAGCTTGTCATAAAAAAAATCCTCTCCGTGTAGTATATCATTTAGAGTCGTCGTAACTATGTTGGGATCACTCACATGAATTCTATCTCACCATTCTACTCCCTCCATAGCCATATTCTCTAATAAGTTGCCTTCTTTGGATCTATCCTTGCTACAATCCCTCACCCGCATTGGACATCATGTCCAAACCAGCTCAAATAAGTTTCTCTTGATTTATCATCCACTAATGCCACCCTAAATGCTTTCAGATGCTCTCATTTTCAATTCTATCTTTTCTAGATTTACCACATAACCATCTTAACATACTCATTAATGTTACCCTTATTTTTTGCTCGTGTTGTTCCTAATTGGCCAATATTTTGCTGTCATAGCTGCTATAATTGTTGTCTTGTAATAATTTCCTTCCAATCTTGCTAATATAAAATGAATACAAATCACTCTAGAAGCAACTCTCTACTTTAACCATCCAACGACACTTAACCTATATTCTACACTTAACTTATATTCTAAGTCGTCCTCAATCTATTCATTCTTATTTAAACAAAAGGCTAAGGTATCGAAATAAATCTCTTTGTGATATCTTTTAGCTTCAATTCTTGTTAGAGTTATATCTCTCCGCACATCCTCACTGAAGTTTCAATTCATAAATAAAACAAGAATTGTCTCGCTGAACACCCCCACTGAACTTGGAAATCTCCACTTACTGATTATAGAACAAAAGCCAATGTAAATTTGTCTGCAACCAATTTTAAGTATCCGGACAAACAAGAAGAGAAGAAAATTCAGTAGAAACCTCACATAACGGTCCTAGCAAGCTTCAGCCCAGCTTAAGGGAAGGTTGAAACAATTGAACTCGTGAATACGCAATACAAAGGAGGATTGAAACAATTGAACTCATTCGTACACAATACAAGGGAGGACCGACACAATTGGAGGGGATTGACACAATTGAACAAGCAATACAATCACAATGCACTAACACTAATCACATTAGTTCTCTTGAACGCTTCACTGGCTTCTCAAATAGAAATTCCACATCACCATTTGGCAGTGTCAACAAGTGATGATCTACCTCCTCGTCGCTCTCTGTTGCACCATGTGAGGCAATAGATTCTGACCCGTCTTCGGCTGCAGAATTTTCCATTAAAGTGAGCATTATCAGCTATCTAATGTGGGAAATATAATACTGAAGCAACCCAGGAAAACAGAACATAACCCGCGGGCAAAAGGACCTTTTAAAACAACCACCAAAGTAGGAGAAAACCTGATTGCTCCATTCAAAATTTTAGCAGAACTTCTAAAATTTTCTTAATAACAAGAGAGCAGTCCAAAAACCAGCCTCTTCAAATGGGGACTTGAAAATACAGTAGTCTAAGGGCACGTTGTGTAGAGGGAAAGCCATCGAAAAAATCCCCATCCTACTTTTTCTACTGGTTTGGTGCAGTGTGAATGTTCATATGGATATACCACAATTTTTGTGCAATCTTCCAGGCAAAAGCAGAAAGTGAAGTCTAAACCTCCCTTCCTCTTGGGGCTTCAGTCTTTGCGGTGTTTCCTCTTCCACAGCATTACACAAACAAGCCCTAAAGGTTCCGCAGACTAGGAAATGGGTCCAATTCCCATTGCGTAGATTGGGATATCAGCCGAGTCAACAAGATTGGTAAGACTTGGTTAGGTAGGGTAGCATCCCAAAACTACAATCTGATAAGAGATTTGACCACATGAAACATGATTTGACCAATCTTGATGGAAGTACCAACTTTTTTCCATCAAATTTTCAGTTGATTTTGAAAACAAATGACCAATATTTTGTTGAATTCAGCTCCTCTAATTTAAAAAAGAAAAGGAAAGAGAGAAAGAAGAAGATCATTAAAGCTTATTTTGCCAATAAATTTGCCCCCAACTTCATTCATGGTTCTCGTACCAAAATAAAAAAACTTCATTCATGGTTGTGACAACAAGAACCTTCTGTGCTACGGGGTCTTGTCAGTTGTCATAGACAACCCTATCCGTAAACATGGTAAACTAGAAGGTTTCAATGTTCTTCCTTTTATTTATTAATTGGTTTTGGAGAGAATAAAACAAGGTGAACAGGCCTCCTGTCCATCGACATGGGAGCTCCTACTTGCGGGAGAATGTCTTAAACATAGTAGTTGCATGGTCGCATTTTAAATTCTTTTAAATAAAGTTCTGACCTTTTTCTTTTCTTTTTTTTTTTCCAAAAATAAAAAAAAGGAGCCTATTAGAGCCAAGCATAGTATACAGATCAAAGGATGACATTTCCAAAAAGAACCCGTTTTTCTACATCGGGGAATTTGAAACCACACTCTCCTCATACACCTATGTCCCTAACCAGCTGAGCTATGACCGAGGGACAAAAAAAGAAAAAAGAACCAGAGTTTTTGCTACATCAGGGGATTTGAAACCACACTCTCTACTCATACACCCATGTTTATAACCAGCTGAGCTACTATTGAGGGACACAAAAAAAAAAGGATAAAAAATAGAAAAAAAAAGAAAGAAAGAACCGAAGTTGTTAAAAAAAAAAAAGAAGGTAAAAAGTTTTCAGGCGTGAGAAAACACATAAAGAGAAGCATATTTTCAAGTTACTTTCTTGTGAGAGCAGATTAGCAGAAATTATTTGATGGCCTGGGCATAGGTCTAATAAGCGAACATATGAGCAAAACAAACTCACCAGAATCCGCAGCATGAAGTGGTAGATGACTGACTGCTGTCACCTGAATGCTTTCTGGTAGCAGGCAGTTGCAGAAAGAGCCTGAAACTTCCAAATGCGCAGATACGTAAATAAAGGTGGTAATCTAAGATCCTGACACAGTTATTTGGCTGTGATTCTTACCCAATCTAGCAAGCCGATTCACCCAGCCTGGAATACGTTTTCCAGTTAACCGCATGCATACATCGTCAGTAAAATGGTTGCAGTTTTTAGAAATCAAATGATATGTGTCACCATGATAAGTTCCAGAAAGGTGCTCCATGAACAACCGGAATTCTGACGGAGACAAGTTGGTGCTGCCCAACCACACAGAGCGTCTGTATATAAAACCAGGGCAACTTTTTGGTTCCACCTCAAACACCCCACTAGTTGGGTACTCATGGGCTCCGAAGGCATACTCCATCCCATGTGCTGTTTGTCAGACCAGGACTAAGATGGTGTAAATATTCATTTTCAGATTAAAATGTGATAAGAAAGATGAAAAATCCAGGAATTTGGACAGATTTTATTATAGATGATTCAGTATCAGACCACTAAGAATGCCATAAATACAGAACTTCTATAAAAAGAATCATGAGGTTCTCTCCTAAAACAAGAGAATCTCAGATATTTTGATTTTGCCAAAGATAAAGACGGCTAGGGTCATTGCTTCGGTGTAATGGTATAAGTCCCTGGCTGTCATGGGTGCAAATGCAGGTTGGGGTCCTGTGAGTAGTGACTTTGTGCACAGTAAGCCAAGGGGTAAGTCTATCTCCAGTCAGGACACCCCCAACATGTTTTGGTGGGACCCACTCTGGGTAAAGACCTTTAAATAAAGACGGCTGTGTGCAGGTATTGTTGGGCACTGCTTCCATATACCAGCTGTCAGAATTTGGAGGCCTGCATGCATACTGGCTAAAATATGCATAGAAACAAGCTCACTGCTTCTTGTCAAAGAAGAAAAGCATGGTTGTCGCATAAATGATTCTTCTCAGCAGTAATATTTTGCAAGAGCACAAGAAATTTCTTTTAAAGAAAAGTAACAACAATACCCTGTGGAGACATCAAACTAGAAAATAACAATGAAAAGAGTTTGTACACTGATAAAAAAGGAAAATTTTCAAAAATATCCTAAAGTTGTTCTCAGTTTTCAAAAAATGGTTTCATGAACTGCTTATTTCAAAAAGGTTGGTAAGTTTTCCTATCTTTCAAATAGGCCCTCTCCAGTTACCAACAGTGGCGGATCCAGGATTTTTATTTGGGTGGGGCGGACGATGGCCAGTTGAAAAGGTCAAATCAACACCCACTACCAATAATCTCCACTTTTTGCATGGTTTAAGGACATGATTATTTTTTTTGACAAATTAAGTATAAAGAACATATATCCTGATACTAACACTCAATTCTTACATAAGGTTATTAACTACAACAACCATTTCCTCAAGAAATTAGCTTTTATTCAAATCAATGGGATGAAAACTAAATTAGCAACCACACTACAAAAATAAAGACACTACAGAGATCTCCAAAAAAGTGAAATAATTATCATACAAAAATAATACATCTTTGATTGTTTCCTTAAGCTCCTAAGAGTTATATGAATCCAAATGAGACCAGCATAATCATAAACATCATATTATGCTTAAAGAAAAAAACCAATTCAAGAAAATCTAACAAGAAATAAAAAAGAAAGTACCTAAAACTCAAGACCAAGTAACAAATCAAACAAAATCCAAAGTAGATATTTTGGGGGAAATTGGAGTATTTGATCATTGTCATTGAGGGAAAAAATTATAAAAACATAAATTACATAAAGCAAAGAAGGCAAAACACATAAAAATATATCAATCATAAATCAAATCCCATTAACATAAACATCATATTAGGAAAAACTAAAAAAGGAAAAAAGTCCAATAACATTATAGAAACCAAATATCATAATAACAAGAATGAGCTGTATAATAAAAATGCAATCAAAGTACCAAAATGAGTTGCATATGAATGGTTTCAATGTATGTGGTGTGAGTTTGTATGAAATAGCAACTTTCGAGAGCAGGAAACTGGGGTGAGGCAATAACTTTACTGGAATGGGGCATGGGCCATACGGTCCATGCAACCTTAAAGACATTTTGGATCAGACCTGGGGTGACCACCCCAGGTCCAAGTAACTTAGGTCTGCCCCTAGTGACCAACCCCCTGTCGCTTGTGAGTTTTTACCAAAATTTCTCATAATGACTTAAATGCTCTTGAGGGCATTCTAGCTCAATTTCTCCTTTTCCCTCTTCCTTTCCTAACCAAACAACATCCACTTCCTTCTTCCAGACCACCAGATACGGAAAATTATCAATCCTTTTGAAACAAGCAACGAAAACCAACAAAAAGTTTAGAATCCTTCCTAAATTTCCCCTGCAAATTATGCAGCTATGCAGCCATCAAGTAGGAAAATTGGTCCATCATTCCCATCGTGCACAATTAATTGGTAAAGGAAGATTCCATCAAAAGCCTTAATGTTTTTTTTTTTGGGTTGTAATTCTATGATTATGACTGAAACATGCATATAATCAAACTCCCATCATCCTTGATGCTTTCTCATCAAGAAGGAAAACATGATTGTAGCATAGAGAATTCTTCTCAGCGGTCATGTAAGAGCACGAGATTGAAAGGCAAATAACGAAAAGAACTATGCCCGATAAATTTGTAAGAGGAAGTATTTATGCACCACTACCAAACTAAGGTAAGGTCTATAAGGCAGGAAAATAGGTCCATCTTCTCATCTTGCACAAATAATTGGCAGGGAAATATGCATCTAAGGTCTTATAATTCAGTAAATTCTGAGATTTTTTTTTAATGGCTACTATTATTAATGAAAGCAAGCAATACAAGAGATGAGTACTGACAAGCAAAACAGGATCACACAAGGCCTTGCATACAAAAGATGGGTTAAGCCCACATATAAAAAGGCTAAGGCCTTGCACAAGAAAAGGCTAACTCCTTCCATTGAAACATTATTTGATCTATGGAATGTCCTCTAAAAGCCGGGCTAATGGACACCCATTGAGCAACTAAAAACTTAGTTTCTCCACCAAGCAGCCTTCAAAGCATCTTGAGTAAAAGTAAAATCTATGAGTTCTAATAAACAACTTGACTAGATGGGGACCATTTTGCAAAATCAAAGGCAAAAATTTTATTGATGAAAACGACGGTTAAAAAAAAGGTACACAGTATAAGAGATGTGTACCGTAATGCAGACAAACTGAGATACAGCCAAGAAAATTTTTAAAAAAATTAATAAAGTCCACAAAACTGATTATCCTGCAAACATGCTTTCTCACTCAATTGCCTCTTTTACTAACTGATCCATCACCCAACTTGTGCTTTACAGGTTTGATGGGAGGAAAAAAAAAACCTGATGCTCATACATCATGAATCTCTCCTAATATATAGACAAAAGCCTTCATGGGTCCCTTCTCTGTTTTCATCATCGGATTGGTCGCTTTCTTTACTGATAAAATCTGTGTTCCTTAAAACACCTTCAACATTAGGATCAAGATTTTAAACAATCAGACTCAGGGGGTGACTCAGTCATCCTTTGAGTCAAATCAACACAGATGGGTTGCACCCTAAGCCCAATAAACTTAAAAAAAATAAAATATGGCAAAAATAGAGAATATAGTTCTATGAATTTAGAATTTCAAGACTTGTTGTATTTCATTTACTAATAATTTAAGTTGTCAAAACATTAAGTTGGATGAATAGTGACACTGTATCCTCAAATGCTTGAATTTTTAAAGTGACTTGGTTTTGATTTTTTAAAATTAGTGCAAATGTCCCCAAGAGCTTCACACAGCCTTTTCAAATATAATAGAAAGGAAACTAATGCATTTAGGCCCAAAAACCATAGGACTCAGCCAGCTAGATGACCCAGGGGGTAAAACTCGAATCAGCACCTGCTGAGTCAAACTAGGCTGATTATTAAAACCATGGTTAGATTTCTCAGAAATCTATGCTTGAAATTCTAATAGCTTCTCCTACTGCTCTAATTTCTGCTTCACAGAACTCTATGATAGATGGGAGCTACTACTCTTCTTAGAGATACTTAGTATGTTACCTTTTTTATTATTTTCATTACCCCCCAAACACAAAACCTATGATACCCTGATCCTTTAACATGCTCAATGTATCCATGCCAGACCGATATAACACTCATATCGATACTCAATATTGCAACAATAGTTCTAGGATATAAATCTAGCATATCCTATTTACCAAGTCCATTAATTCGGAAAATGTTCTCCGATGAGCAATTGCAAGTACAGTCCAGCACTGTGGGGCCCAATTGCAAGTGCAGTGCAGCCCCTTTGATAGTCTTTTCATCCCATGTTTTGGAATCAGGCCCAATTTTACACTTACTGAACCTCCGCTCACCATTGGATTGAATCTCAAGAAAATCTATGATTAAGATTGCATTAAACTTTAAGGCTGTTAAATTAATGGCTAAGATGATCTGGTGGGGGGTGTGGGGCTGATTTTTTGGATCCCCCTTGTCCATGAGGAGACCTTTCAATCTGTCCTTTTCCAAATGGTAAACGTAAATCAAAGTTGGCCCCACGAGCTGGACTGAGATATATACGGTCTACTTGTAGCCCGTAGGTAACCATTTCTCAATTATTTCATATAATTCGTTTTGTATTCTTAGTTTCAAACGTAGAAAATGTCAAAAAGAAACACAAACAACTATAATTTTATTACTTCAGAAATGTTCAAAAGAAAAACAAATGAGGACATTATATCCATATTTGTGTCCTAGATTTGAAAAGGTGCAAAGTTGTATCCCAGATCCCCATATCCTAGTCTATATCCATATCCATATCCATATCCATATCTAGACATCATAAACACATGCACACTCAAACCTACAATCGTCCAGCCACCTAAGTACCAATAGTAACTCTCGTTCACACGCACGCACGCACTCGCATGCACATTCTCTACCTTTTGCTCATAATGTTGATCCTAGCAAGCATCTAAACAATTTACCGTTTCTCAACATCAAAGGGGATATATTGGATTAGTCTTCATTCAATGCACCCAAGGAGGGATGAAATTTGGTTCACCTTTTCTGCCATAAATGTGGCACATGTAGACTGGTTCCAAATGGTTCATTCATTAGGTTTAGAACATGGTTATGCTTCATAATTCATATAAAAAAATAGTGATCGGATAATCTTAGGCTTAGCAATTGAATCGAAGGCAATGAAACGTAAACAATGAAAAATAGCGACAACTTGCATTCCATGAACAAAGGTCCTTGCAGTGGACAATTAGGATCATCCACACCAAGCAGGCTCTGTGTATAAACAAATGTGGTTTCCATGGGATGCAAGGTTTGGATCCAGTACGTATGAGACACATGTTTAGTTGAGAGGGTGGGTGAAGAGAAAAGATGGATCTAGTCAACATTAGCTACATGTATAGTATAGAGGAAGGCCTCATATCTGATCATAAGGCTAGTAGTTTTGGATATGTAAGATTTCTGAGGAGGGTACCATCTATCATGCGGACTGGCAAAATGGATGTTCTTGATTGGTTCGGACTACCAAACTATTGGCTCCACAAGTAAAAAAAAAGAGGCTCAAAATACTAAGCAAAAGATGGGTTCTCCACGCCCTCTTTCATCAATAATGAGAGGTGGCTTGAAAAATCACGCTCTTTAATAGCCATTATGAATGTAGATCATTAGTTCTAAGTTCCCTCGTGGAATCTTCTAAATAGAGTTGCTTCAAAAATTAAAAAAAGAAAAACAGGTCGCCCATATGTGAATTTCCACTAAATGATGAACCTATTTGGACAAGTAGCATTGCCATTAACAAATATAACACTGACAGAGAGACTGGTCTAACATCCACATGTTAGCTATCAACATCAAGTTGGAATCAAATACGTATTCAACCGGCATACTTTCTAAGTTTGAAGACTTTATTAATTACTAATCATTTGAATTTATTTAGGCTCATAATTACTATCATTATTATCATAATGATAATCATCATCATCATCTTTTCAATCGCTAACAGTTCATCAATTTGTACATTATGACTGTAGGTTCAACACAAAGGTGGAATATTAAATTATCAATTATAACTCAAAAAATGAGAATTATGTGCACTTTATTTTAACTTCTTGCCCATTCTGCTTTGCTTGCATGCAAAGCATCATCAATTCATCATCATTGAAGCCTTACGCAATCTACTAGGCGGTGTCAACTTTGTCAGATAAATTTCCTCTGCTCATCTTTACTTAGCGCTAAATTCTTTGTCAATCCACATGTTTCAACCTCCTAAGACTTCATTTCAAGTCTTACAGGTCTCCTTTTTAGCTCATTGTACTTGTATCACTTCAAAACATTGTATAGAACCCATTACAGGTCTTCTATGCACATGCCTAAAGCTGTCTCAACCAGCATTCCTCAATTCTTAAACTTTCTCTAATAGACTAATTATATCTTTTCATGCTACTCCACACATTGATCTCAGCAGGCACATCTTATCTTCATATCATTCGGTTTAAATAAAAAACTCGAAAAGGAAACACAAACCGCATTCTATCAGAAGAACAAACAAGAATCTGCAAACTAGATCACTACATTTCCTATCCAGAACTAACAAAAACACATATCAAATCAATTGGTTCCAATTTGACAGCGACTTCATCAATAAAAAAGCAAAAACTCACATCAAATTAGAAGGAGAAGAGAGGAAATCGCATACCTTCGATTCCAGAGTGGAAAATTCCCAATCCAAACCAGTAAAGGTAGTTGTTTATAGGCGTCAGATCGTAAACATTCAGGTACAAATGAGTTCGCCTGCTTCCATTACTGCCCTGCTCCCGCGTCGTCCCCAATCCCAACGAAAGAAGCGATCGCATTGTATTTAACTATGATTTCTCAACTTCAATCGAGGCAAAACCCTAGAATTTCCACTTCAACATCACTCAACAGCTCATCAAAAACCCTAAAATATACAAATCTATCAAACGAAAACCCTGATTGAATCATTCATACCGACATGAATCCTGAAGAAGAAGAAGAAGAAGAAATAAGAGGAAAAGGTGTTTGGAATTTGGATCCGAAAGAGAACTTGAGAGAGAGAGAGAGATGGATTATTGGGAGTCGTCACGAAGTCCAAATTCGAGAAGGAAGAAAGCGATTCTTCTCGCTTTCCTTCTCCTTTGGAGCATGGGTTAAAATAAAAAAGGCTTGGTTTAAATAATAAATGGGTTGGATAGCGCTCGTTGTCGCCAATGACGAAACTGCCCCACCTTTTTCGCTTCGCTGCCGGGAGAAGTGTTTTTAGTTAGTTTTTTGGGAAATTCTATATGCACCCCATATATGTGCTGAGCACACCCACATTCATTGTGAACAGTGACACACCCACATCCATTGTGAACAGTATCACTGTTCACAATGGATGTGGGTGTGCTCAGCATAAGGGGAGGGTGCATATAGAATTTCCTTAGCTTTTTTTACCTCCCACCAAAAGTCCAAATACCGTGCGTCGACAAGTCTTTGGTCAAACCTTCAGGGAAATTTTGCGAGCCGTCTGACCATTGGCCCCACCTCTTGCTTGGTCATTGATGGAAGAAGAAAGTTTGTACCAGTCTGATCAGGCATACATTCTAGTTTGGTAACTCTATTAAATAGAGTGAAGTGGGGTATGGTTGATTTTGAAAAAAGCATAAAATATAAGTAGATTATGATTATATTTTATTTTTAGTTATTTGTTATGAAATGTATTTTTTTGAGATTTTGTACGGAAAAGTAGATATTTTTTTTTGTATTTTGGTGGATAAAAGTAATTACTTTTTTAAATTTTTTTTTAAGATGAAAGGAGTTTTAAATTAAAGTATTTTTTATGTGGCATCTTAGTCTGAAAAATAATTTTACTATATAAGTAAAGTGTCAGTCAATGTACAATTGATTTGGATTGGTGCGAAATCCGAGATTACTGGAGTAAGGAGGGAGGGAGCTTGGGCGTTCTCATTGAGTTGGGCCAAAGGTGGACCCCACACATGCGCCCGTCTACATGAGCTGAGGAGAGGGAGCTCCAAGGGTGATGCTGAGATATTCTGGAATATGAGATTGAGTCTTATAGAGACGGCTGCAAGTTGGCTGTCGGTTGAGGAGACTGCACGGCTGCAAGCTGCATTTGGATCTACTCAAATTCAAGCCATTCGGTTTGTTTATTGAACTACTAAAATCCAAAGACCTAAGTTTATTATCTTAAATTTTTTTAACTTTTGAGTAATTTATGATAAATATTCAAAAAAAAAAAAATGTGCTAAAGTTCTGCACTTTAATAGGCCCCTAATTTATGACCCGAACCATGTATTCTCATATTAATAATTAACATCAAAACGTTTCATGAA
This sequence comes from Cinnamomum chago, assembly GCA_038049695.1. NCBI lineage: Eukaryota > Viridiplantae > Streptophyta > Magnoliopsida > Laurales > Lauraceae > Cinnamomum > Cinnamomum chago. Next base: position 115,134,560 of record CP142453.1, on the reverse strand, counting down.
TTTTGAGAAATTAGTGGAAAAAAAAAATTCAATAGATTCGTAACACATCTAAAACATTGGACGCACTCATTTACTCATTTGAAAATGATGATACAGCAACGTATTTCACATATATAACATTTTCATATGTAGAAATAATACCCATTTTTCTATCCCATCTTTCACCCCAAGCACAAAGAGGTGAAAAACAGGGGTCATTATTGTAATTCGAGGCATCCAAGGAATAACGTTCTGCTTCTGACCTTTCAAAATGAACAAGCCTAATTTGGTGGTTGGCAAAAGACAGATTTCTAACTTATAATGTATTCGGATTCTGCTGACCATTGAATCCACAAGGAAATCGACATTTGTCTACTATTCCTTGGATTCTAAAATGGGGTTTTGAATTCCTGAACAGCAAATCTAGTCTGGAAGAATACAATACAAAATATCATGATAACATCAGAGAGAATGATATAAGATGAATAAACTAGAAATAGAGTGTGTATTATAGCTGATGGCTGTTCAATCATTGCATACATGACAAATGGTATAAAATTGGAGTATTTTAACTGAGGATGTTGACGGTTTGTTTTGATATGGTCTTTTATTCAATTAAGATAACATATCCTGAGGAAGCACTGGGCCTACAATAACAGAGACTGGTTACTCCGAGTTGACTCGTTTCAGCCACAAAAAATTAGGACCTTGGTGAAAGAACTGTGCCTTCTAAGTTAGAGTCTAACTTGGGTGACTCAGTTAAGCTCTGGTCTTGACTTGATCAAGTCTTGGTCAACACTCCTGATGATTATTAGAACATAGAAATGTATTTCTAGCTCTTGGACATGAACTTGCCAAACAGTCCCTAACAATTGGCAAAATGGCTATGCAGATTCTCACATACTCAACTCAGTGTCAATTAGTCATATGCATCCTGGGTCCTGATAGAGCCAAGAAAAGTTGGGTATCAGCTCAAGCAATGACTGATGCAGCATTCAGAGATTATTTCAAACACTGGAGAGGATACCATGAATTGTACATTATTGATGGTGTGGAAGATGATTGTTTCTTTGCTATTTGATGGTCTCATGCCATGTTTCTCTTCTATTCTGCTCAGGAGGTGTTCAACTGGCAAAAGTTCATTGACCCACGGTCAGCTACTTCACATCATTAATTGGAGCGATCTTTGATGGGCAACATAAAGTGAATGGATCCTGCCATGACTTTTTTCAGAAATTAAGGGAAATAAAATAGAAATTCTCAATCTAAAAATGTTCGCATCCAGTCTGCATGGATGGGTGGCAGTTAAAAAAAAAAAAAATGGGATCACATTGATGAATGGGAATCGAAGTGGCGCAATTTCTTATAGGTTTATGTCTTGTATTTCGGTTTGACCGGAGTGGTTCATTGGGTTAGTCAATAACTAGGTTCAGAGTCAAAGATATTTTGGTCATTGTACTGGAGCTTTCTAAGAGGCTAAGAAAGTGGAAATGCTTAGCTCTTAGTGAGAGGGGTAAAAGCTCTCTCTTCCGTGGTTCCACACCAGATTGAGACCTATGGGGAGAGAGTTGGCTAAGTGTTAGAGGATTTGGATTCCTTGTAACGAGTTGCCCAGTTCTTCATCATAGTGAAATTGAAAGGAACACTCATAGCCCCGTGGACGTAGACAAGTTTGTTGAACCATGTAAATCTCTTATATGGTTGTGATTGCATGTGGTTGTTGATTGATCATGCGTGTTTGCCTAATAATCCCCAACAATTTCTTCATCCTTCACTCCGTTGGAGAGTTTTCTAGTGCAGCTCTATGGGGCCCACTTAGTTCCACCCTTGATCGGTTTAGCTCTTTTCACCCTCTTATCTTTGCATGATCTGGCACTATGCCCTGTTTTATGCTCATCGAACCATCACCATTTGATTGAGTCTCAAAATAGATATCTATGGTTAACAAGACCATTAAACTTTAAAGGTGTAAAATCAAGGGCTAGGAGAGAACCTGATGGCGCTGGCTTTTTACATGATCCATGTTGGTAAAGAGACCTTTCTATCCATCCTACGACAAACAAATAGTAAAGCATTCAAATGGGCCCCACAAACTGGATATCTTAAGGACATATGCAGTCTGCTTGCAGGTGATTCCTCCCACTCTGTTACATAAACTATGATCATGATGTCAACCTGGCTACAGTCACACATTGGCTGTCTCCTTTTTCCATCTTTTTTTTTTTTTTTTTTGTCAAATTAAAGGGTTTCATTGAATTTATCCTCTCCCATCTCTCTAAGCATTTTGGTTGAAATTGATTTTTTTTTCTCCTTTTCTCTCAATGAGACCAAAATAAAAAATTTCTTTTTTTGTTTCCACCCCTCTACTGTGTTTCTTGAAAGAAAAAGAAACTGGAGAGGAATGCTAATCTATGAGTCAAATCAACCTGCCTTCTACTTAACACCAATAGCATCCAGCTAATTTGATTCTTGGTATTGCCCTCAAACTATCAAAGCACCCATCAAGATTGCCTCCCATCAGATATTATATAAATGTAGCAAGAGCTTGCTGATCATTTCACTGTATAGAATTTGCTTAAATGGAGTGTTTGTCGTACACAAAATACACCAAGAAGAATGAATTTTCCTTTTTTTGTGAAACATATGTACATCAGAAAGCTGCATGTATTACATATTAAATCATGCCAAACCCCAAGGGTCGACTTCTGTTGGGTTAAGCCTGCACTGACAGTCAGGACCGTGAAGGTCACAATATCGACGTCACATTTCCCTACCCGGCCACACAATAACCTATGATAAATACATGTTACATAACAATGACTACTCAATTAGTACAAAATCCAGAACTTCAATCTCCTTTACAGTTGAAATCTTGAGCCTCAACAACGTTATAATACAATGAAGACGACTTCCCATCAAATTTTGAGATCACTTGATGAGCAGATAATCCACAGTAAAGCTTCCCAAGACGTGCGAGGCAAATATCTGTAACTTTCTTGAACATGTTGTCTCCTTGAATGCAAGGTTGCACTATAAATTCAACAAGAGGCATCCACTGGAAAGAAGAAAAATTGCCCAGGATTCAGATATCAGCCTCACAGCAAAACAATTGCAGGCTTTTTGCCAGTCCTAGTTTGTGAAAATACTGGAAAGCCAGCTGATGAGCCATTTGGCTCATTGGCATTTTTGGAGGAGATGACATTTTCTCCTCAACTTTTGGATTAGCATCTTCTCTTCTGAAATGGAAAGAAGCCAAACACATCCTACAGGCTAAGATGGAAAGGTTGTGCCATGACATTATGACTTGATCAAGTCCCACAACCAAAATAGTACCCCTTCTATGTGCTTAAAACATGAAAAATGGAAGCTCGGGCTAACAGTAGGTGGGTAGGTAACTTAGCGCATCTTTAAGATGGCTTTCATAAAAGGAGCTGATAACATTACATTTAGCAGCTAGTATGATGTTACCCTTTGGGTGGTATTTTATCTTGTCCTATTCACAATGGGTTCAATCACACAATAGTCTGCATCGCTGAAACCCAAGGTGATGGATACTGTGCATTTTCTTAGCTTGAAAACATTATTCCTCTTCAAGGGAATAGGAGAAATATGAAGAATTTCTATAATAGCAAACTTTGTTGAGAAATTGTGATATTATTCCTCTTCTTGTGGATATTGTGACTCCAATGTCTGCCAAAAAATTAGCATGTATCTTACCAAAAGGAAAAATATGATATCAAGCATCTCAGCGTCTCCCTTAAAATGCCATTTTCAAATAGAATGCAACTACAATAGTTGTTGAGGGTAAATCATTTTTACCTTTGCAGCTTGAATTTCAAGACCATCTACCACAATCTGGGTTGACAGAGGTCTCAGCATACAAACAAAAAACAGATCTGATTTTCCAAAAGCCACACCGTGCGCATGCCTGGAACCAATATTTTACAGAATATTAGCTCCAAAATGCTAGCAGTTAGTGCTTTGAAGGGTAAATTAATGCAGTGCTTTCAAAAATTGAGTAAAACCAAGCAAGCATAAAAATAATGGATTAATATGGTAATTAAATGTTACCTAAAAGCAATCAGGTCCACAAATTCTGTGTCAATCTGCATTGTCAACAGGAAGCATAGTTAAAATGCATGAATTTCTTAAGCATAATCATATTAAACTGGTCTATGAGAAAAGGGAAACACAAAAGAATTAGACAGAACAAAGAAGGAAAAGAGTAAAAATGTTGTTTTCTCTTACCCCGGTTTCCTCCTTTACTTCTCTAACAGCTCCCTCAAAGATCTCCTCAGACTAGCAACCAACAAACAAATTAATTGCGATGTTCCAAGCAAAGTGTATAGGTTTTTCAATGTGACACTAGCAGTGAAATTAAGTACCTCGACAATGAAACCAGTGGGCAATTTCCACTCCCCTACAAATGCTGAGGCACAGTGCTTCTCTTGCACCACAAGAACCTACAAAAGTTCATTGGTAGCAATTGCATTAAAAACTATCATGCTTCGGAAGATTCAAGTTTCGAACTAATGCTAATTAAAAGACCAAGTCGAGTTACATGGTAACTGTATACAAATAATGTGTTTTTTCCATGCTTTCTGAGAATGCACTGATGCAAAATTTGTTTTATAAAAACTTCTGTGGAAGCTTCAAAAGAAAATAGTGAGTTTAACTTTCTTCGTAGTGAACCAGTATTGATTTCTCCATAATAACAAAAACAATATAGTTTCACTACAAAGAACTACTTTCTCAGGGATAATTCATGCAATGATAAACACATGTTTTTCCATAATAAACTATGGGCACACCTCATTTTTTTCATTGATCACAAATCCTCCCACCCCAACTTGATGTGAAGCATTAGAAGGAAGCATGGAAGGTCCTTCAGGAATCCAATATGTTAGCATTACATAATCACGCTCAGCATGATGGTATTCAAAGCCTTCCTGTAAACATAAAATTAGTCATACACTTGAAAAATATTTGCACGAGCCTTAACTACACATTAAGCATACAATCAATACGTTCAGAAAAAAATAAGAGTAGAAATGAAATGTAACAATAAAAAAAAAAGAGTAAATGAAGCACTTGAACAAGCCATATAAAATTTTCAAGTCAGTGATTGCTAGGGAAGAAGTATTCTCTAAACTTAAATAACTGCATGTAATCTTTCTCTCAGGCATTGTCACTCCTTTCTTGGCATAAGGCAGGCATAACTGTCACCAGTGAAATGGAAGTAAGAGTCTTTAGAGAAGGTCTGAGATTACTCTAAAACCATTATCGAGCTCACTTGTTGTCAAATGGGCTGCGGCATTGGAAGAGTTGTAACCATGGAAACTTGCTTTTATTTGGGAAAAATTAAAGAATTTTCATCTAATATTTTTCAAGTTTCTTTTAACCATATTCCGATAAACAATGATGAGATAGTTAATTCATTGAGAAGAGGATGGATGAAAAGCAGCTTGTTGCATTTTGGTTTGTTCTAGGTTTCTTCTAATTTAGATTTCACTATTGACAAAGTAATGTTTCCCTAACTTTCTCGCTCTTAAACAGATTGATGATGCACTAGCTTTGTTTTGTTCTTTAATGAAACTATAACAATATTTAACGTACCACACCACCCCAATAAATAAAAACCCAAGCAATAGTGTTGGTATTTGGTAAGCCACCACGGGAACAACAGAAGGGTGGTGGATTCGAGTTCAACATCAGGGAGAAATAACAGATCAGAATTGACTTTAGATAAACACATAAGTAGAGAAAAGCTGGAAAGAAAACTGTAACTTGGAATATGGATTGAGGGTTTCATAAATGATAAGTCTGATTACACAATCAATAAAAACTGAGGGCCTGTTTGGATTTGCGTGCAGGTAATTGGGTTTACGTATAAATGAAGGTTCACGTGCATGGATAACCTCACTTGCTCAGTTTGAATCTCTGCCATTACAGATTACACGTAACCAGAGTTACAAGTAACCTGACTACAGGGTAAATGATTCCCAGGTATTCAAAAAGGCCCTGAGCTACAATAAGAACAAGTAACAAAATGACATTGTACCTTAACAGCAACTGGGACAAGCTCTGATCGCTCCACTGGCAACTTAAGCCACACACCCTTCTTTCCCTGCCAAGAAACCTTCAAAAGTGAGAAACCAACATTCCATTGCATACTTAATGGTCATGTCTAAGCTAAAGAAACAAGATATGCAAAAATTACCTTTGACCTCCAATGATTCAGAGAGTTCCGAAGAGCAGAAGTAAAAGCATTTGTATTTAATGGTAACCTTTCGGGATTAATTAGAAGTCCCTCATACTCATCTTCATAAGCATCAAGAACACGACTTTCTCTGGTTGATGAGGTTGGATATGTGCCATTTATTTTGTTAATCCTAAATGTTTCAGTTCCCAGCAACAAACTATTTTGGCCAACTGAGCCATTGCTTTTACTTGAAATTCTAGCAGTAGAATAAGAAGCCTTGACAACAATGCCTGGTAAGAAAATCGGAGACAATGATTTAGGTAAAAAAAAACTGAAATATATTACATTAAAGTAACTATCAACTGAAAGAATAAAAAATAAAAATAAAATCAAACCAAGACAACTATTCAAAATCAACCTCCAAATGCAAGAACCATAAGATAACTCCAAACATAAGCCTCTGTAAAATATGATGGGGAAAAAAATATTTGTGAAAAACACTTTATTGAAATCATTTTTATGTCAAACTTGTGGAAGAACAGGGCATTAAAAGTTATCATCACAGCTTTGTCATGCAGTTTCAAGAAATAACTGTATTTCTAACTTCTGAATGAGACACACCCTGTTCAGACAACAGCATAAAACACAAAGCCTTTATTTAGCAGAGAAGGAGACACTCAGCTAAGGAAATAACCGTACCCAAACACACTGTAGAAAGTACCAAATTCAAACCAAAAAAAAAAAAAAAAAAGGAAACTGAAAATATAGTCCTGAAAGCTAAAAAATTTCTGAATATGATTCAACAACCAGAAAAAGAAAAAAAGCACTATACAGCCCAAATTCGCTCTCAATATCTCGCGTAAAAAAATCAAAATAACAATCGATCGAAATTAGTTAGTTTCTTTTTTTCTTTTCCTTCTCTCAATGAACAGTATTGAATATAAAACACAGACAAGTTTCAACAGAGCAATCAATTGAAAATGCCACATGAAATCAGATAAAATAGGTAAAGCTACCATTCTCACTCCAAAGCAAATTAACCCAGATAATTAACCAAGTCAAATACACCAAAGAACATGATAGGAGAGAGAGAAAAAAAAAAAAAAAACTTACTAAGGTAACTACCTTGACAAGAACTTGACAACCGGCGCAAGATTCCCAGTCTACCAGAGCTGGTGAAAGGACTCAACCAAATTCTCCCAAAACCAGCCACCTCCGAAACCGACACGGTTCCACATTCAAACAGTTTTCTCTCCATCATCGACGACAAATTCAAACCACCCACACTAACAACAAAGCTCATAATCTAGTCTAATCTCATCATATCCCAATCACACACACACACACACACATATATATATATATATATATATAAATGCATAAGATAACAGAAACCAAAACCCAATCTAGAAAAATCTAGATTCCCACTATCAACAAACTCCCAAAAATCCAATGCTCCCTATAACAAGAAAACGAGCATGGGATTCATCGTTTTTCGGAGCAAACTAGACAAGTTAAAAACAAAACCAAGAACCCCACTTGAATACAACCCAATTGTAGCTATTTTAACTGCAAATCTTATCCTAGAACACAGATTTGAGAGGTGGGTTTTGTGAAATAGGTCCTGTGGGAAGATTTAAATATGGGAGGAATCTATCAAGGTCTGAGCATATCTTAATCGAATATAACATACATAACATCAATGACGAAAACGAGGGAAAATGAATAGCTGAAAAAACGCGTCGCTGAGTCACGATTCGGTAGTCGGTTACTCGTTAGTGAGGCAGTTTGGGAAGATGAGAAGGTACCTGAGCATTGGCATTATTTTATTTCTCTTTCCGAGCATAAAGCACGTTGCCTATTGGAGAGAGGAGACTGCAGTTTTTTGTGGCTTACAATACTTGTGGAGATGTTGGAGGAATGATTTTTGCTCTCTCTCATTAAATATCTTGTATTATATATATAGTGGAGACATGTTTCTCACACATTTTGCCAACTCTATTATGGGGCCAGATGAGGATAATCCTGACAGTTCAACAGTAATCTCATCCCTTGCTTTGATATATCCCCAATATCACTTTAATATGAGTAGGTCCCACTAGGGATGTCTGCCGGCCCGCTCCGGCCTCCATGCCGGCTCGGCACGCCAGGGAAAAACCCTGGCATGGCACAGCCAGCCATGGGGAGGGCTGGAGCGGACTGGGCCAGGCGGGCCTGGTCAATTTTTTTCGCTTTTTTTTTTAATATATATATCTTATGGTCTATTGTGAGATAATGTATTGTCCACCTAATTATTCTCAGTCATATTTCTATCTCACAATTTAAAATAAAGTAAGCAATACTTCTTAATTCTCACCCACATGTTAGGGGACCCCAAGTAATGTACTTAGGTAGAGGACAAGATGAAAGTGTGTGCTTGGGAAGTGTGTACTTTAAAATCTATGCGAAAATCCTCAATTTGCCTCTAAAATCAAACACAAAGACTATGGGTCAATCACTGCTGAACTAACCCTAGATTAATAGATTAAGCTAGGTTAGGGCTAGAATAATTTATCGTAATTTTTAAGTCAAGGAGGAAATTTGAAGCGAATGAAGATTAATTTGATTGATCCAAGATAAACCCTACATAATACATACTAGCCCAATAATCCGTATTCAGCTCGGTATCTTCCTACACTGCAATGTATTGCAAAATAAATAATCACATATAAAAAAAATTTACTTCTTTCCATGAAATAAGTTGGATAAAATAAAAATAGAAAAATAGGAGCTAAAAAGGATATAAATATAATTACTAGAAACAACAGTAACATAAGTGGTTTGATGGAAAAATGAGTGGTTAGTTGCATGAGGAGTTACACAATCGTCGGTCAGAATTACAATCAACCAAAAAGATACAGTTACATAGGAACAACTAAAACATGGGTGGTTTGATGAAAAAAAAAAGAGTTTGTAATCACATGACTAGTTATATAACCATGGGTTAAAATTATAATCGATGGTCAAAATAAAAACCAACACCTCCTAACTAAGGTCTAATAATATATCTTATGGTCTAATAATAGAACTCTTAAAGCCGATCTCAGTTAATCAGACAAGTCTACATGATGATGATGTTGATGGCAGGTTCATAAAAGAAAGTATCTGAGGAGGAGGTGGTGAAGAAAGTTCACAAGTCAAATGCTAATCCAGATGTCCACAATTGTAGCCTTGCTTCTCATACTTTTAATTTAATCAACAGAAATGCATTGGTTTTAAAAGCAGCTATTTGCATATTATTACCTTGTTTACAATTTTTTCCATAAAGTTTCTCATTGTTATTATCATTTCCACATTTCTGTGTGGAAATGAGTTGTATTAATACACGATGGGCAAATAGTGATATTTGGTAGGTGCCAAAATAAAAAATGCACAAAAGAAGTTTGTGTTCTATTTGGGCCCAATTTCCACAGTGATTTTGTCACAATGGGACCACCTATTATATAATGATTGACATCTTTTGTATTTTTTTTTTTTTGGCAAATAAAACTTTGATTAAAAGAAAAGGAATGGGAGGGTTAGAGTATTTATAGACTTTATAAAATTAAAAAATGACACAAAATACCTCTTATAAGACCGTTTTATGGTTGTTGGGTGTTAAAATGAAGATTTTTTTTTAAAAAATATCCATTTTTGGGCGGGCCAGGTGGGTTGTGCCTAGAGGGCCAGGCCTATTGTGCCTAGCGGGCCGATCCTGGCTGGCCTGGCAGGCCCAGATGACCAGCCCACGTGCCTGGCGGGCCCGGGCCAACCTCCTCGACACATGGGCCGTGTCGTTGACTGGCGCAGGCCAGCCCGGCCCATTTGACATCTCTAGGTCCCATCTTGAGATTGAACACATAATTAAAAGCGTTATTGGACTCTGATGTGGCATCACTGCTAATGTAGCGTTAATTTGTTTGAAGGGCCTTCCAGACCGAATATCTAAAACTTTGATCCTTCTAATGCAAATATTAAACACCCAAAAGGCTAAGAACCTAATCCCAAGACCCAAAACCCTTATCTCATTGTATCAAAATCGAAGATCTATCAAAAGAAATGACAGATCTAAAGCAAATACAATCAATCAACGAAATCTACAAAACTAACATGTGCAAATCTAAACATGAGGAGCTCAGTTGCGCTCGAATCGAGAAGTTGGATGTTCTTGATTCCACGAAACCCTTTTGCAGTTGTGATCTTTAGGCCTTGTAATCTTTCACACTATGACCCTCTCGTAGAGAACTCCTCAAAAAGAATGGTCGGATCTCAATTGAGAAGAAAGCCATAAGCACTCAAGTAGGGAAAACGTAGGAGAAAGAGAGGGAAAGGGAGAGAGAACCCTAGGGGGACGTCCAAGTGTTGAGCGTGCAACTTACCTATGGACGTCCACCCCTAACCTCCTATATATAGATTTTGGAACACTCTCTCTCTTAATATATTTAAAAGTCTCACTTCTATTCTTTATGAGTTCTAATTGAAATAAGACTTTCACTTCTTTGGAGCTAGCATGGGACCACAAAGGATTCCTTAGATCTAGCTCCAACTGAAGCATTTGGACCTTACATCTCATGTGAACTCCGGACCCACAATTAATTGCAAATAACCTTACTAAATAAATACAATTACACTCTAGTCTTAGGAATTTAACAAGAAGACTATAAACTTTCCAATTACTGCAAGCTGACCTCTCCATCAATTATATCCATAGATCCACTGGAATCAAAATGTCTAACTAAATTGGATCCACCTCTTATTATCCTTATGACCCAGTTAATCACACTGATCATCGATACGATCCAATTAACTCTTAATCAAGAAGAGTGCACATTTACCGACAATAAGTCTCATTAATCAGTACAAGGGGATATTTTTCTTTTAAATGACAAATTTCATCTTGAGAATATATATTCCCTCAGTCCCACTACCATCTACCTAAGATATTAAGGTGTTGACCTACAGTTGGCTCCACTCATTGGTAAGTTAAAGTAAATGCATAGTAGAAACTTGAGTCCAATCTCTCTCGAGATTGAGAGCCTATTGCTTTGAAATTATGATAGCATTCCTTAATTGAATACAACATTTGGTTTAAAGTGCCACTCATGGTCCTTTTGTACATCCAATGTACTATCACAACAACCTAGAATCTGATGGTCGAGACAAACCTCACTATCTCATAGTAATTGCAATGTTTCAACCTTTTTCATATGAGACGCCCAGTCTCATCACTGGTTGTGAAAAACTTTAAGTATAAGAGTTGCGATCTATGTCTTCTGCATGTGAATCTAATTCAAACACATGAATCGCATTTAATAAATTTATAGGCTCCTATTCATCTCATGAACAATCATATCATTTTGTATTAATTATTTGCAACTATAAAATCAAGTCTTATTCATTCCATGAATGATGCATGAAATTAAATCAATTAAGATAATAAATGAATTTATTTACATCATCAACTGGATTGAGGACATATAAGCTAAAATAATCAAGTTTGAATTAGGATCTTCTGCTGCAAATATTACACGAGAATGGTGTGGCAAATGCTTGGAACTCTATCCTTGAGCCCACATAGAGATAATCTGGACGATTCAAGTTGAGTCTTATTCTATCCAATGATATATCTTCAAGTTTCTGCTCGAAAGGAGTGGGCCCCACCGTACAATCGAGAACAAAAAAAGCAGTGATTCCACGTCAGTGCCAGTCACTTTCCATCATGGTGCTCGGTCGAATAATGTGATTCATATTTAACGGTCTATATTATCTCTATGTGAGCTCAAGGATGGAGTTCTATATTACATGGTTCCTTGCGTGGATCCGAATGTGCTCGGACGGTGGGATCCACTACTATTAAATTGAAATACGTGGAGTTTGAATACTATATTGCCTTTATGATAGGCTTTTCCAGTTATATAAGAATCAACATAATCACTATACAAGAACCTACAAGGAAACCAAATATATTACTAATAACAAATAGATACTGAAGATTAAGAAAATGGAAAAAGTTGAATTGGAAATCCTATTCTATAGTATATAATAATTAATATGACTTGAACCTTCACCTAAACTTGAAGCCTATTATTATTGGAAACGAATCCGTATTTGGTCCAAACAGGAAATAGGGGTGCCACATGAGGGGAAGAGATGTGAACTCAATGACACCTCATCTAGATCTTGGACCAAACAGGAGATCACTAGTCAAAAAGTCATGACTTAATAGTTAGATAAGTTGAACATGGTTTGACCTTTATCCACTGCAAACCCCCCGTACCATAATCCTAGATTGCTGTACTCCACATACGATCCCGTAAATAATCATATTCCATCTAACCTTATAGGTTGTAGGTCAAGAACTCCTAACCAGCTGTTAAATGAGTCAGGCACGGATTGACCCCTTACCCTCTGTGTAAACCGCCCATTATATAATCCTAAATAGACAGGATTTTGTGCTTTTGTAGATTTTTAACAGTAATATGTATCCATATATGAGACGGGTCTAGATTCGGGTCTGGGTGCAGGGAGAAAATTATATTAAAAGAATATGATTTTTTTGATATATTTTTAAAAATTGAGGTAACATGTCGGGTCTCAGGTCCACGGGTCCGAACCAAGGTGAACCCGGACCCGAACCCATTTACTTATCGGGGCCTAAACAAAGACTCAGACTCGGTTTTTAACGGGTCGGAACCTCTAAATAATCGGAGAATTGGGTACCCATTGACATCCCTAGTGGAGCCAGATAAACCCCATATGGCCCTAGTGTGGTAGTGCTGTGTTGAATCCTCAACTTCCGAAATGAAAACCGTGATCCTATGCCAACTTAGCTAACACTCTGGGCTTAATAGCATGATGACATATTCATTTTATATTAATTACTAAAAGTTCAAATAGTGAGCGCTTTTTTTATGTCTAAATTTGTATTATATTTGAAGTGTTATGTTTTATAAAATTATTGTGATTTGACGAAATTGACAATTATGCGTCATTTATAAATGATGGTATAACACTATATAAAATACATATGTCCTTCTCTCATACATTCATAGATACTTATTCAAAGATTTTTCAAAATAGTAATATAATAAATAATTTATAATTGTCAAGAGTACTTGATTGGTTTAGTTTTTTTTCAGAAAGTGGACCCATAATTAAACATATGATTTGGCCTTAATTGGCCACATTAACCTTATATAATCACTTTCCATTTTTGTTTTTGGAAGGTGACTTTATTACAAGGGTGTAAACCTTATATACTTACAAGGGTGGTATGTAGTGCATAGCACTTTTTATTACATTTCCATTTAGAGTGTCAATCCAATTTTGGTGTTGCTAAGAGAAAATCAAGGAAGCGTTTGTACCTTAGATTTTCATTCCTCCCGTGAAATCAGCCCATATGCAAAATTGAAACGCTCCTATTCTTCTTCTTATGATCATCTCTTTCTTGATTTCATGATTTCTTACCAGTACTGTCTCAAACTTATAGCCTTCTGCAGCAGCCTGTAAATCTCCACTTCCAGCTCTCTGCAATCCAAGAAAGAGAAAGCTTTTGGGATTTGGAGATAACAATCAACAAACTGAACCAAGATGCTCCATTGCGTTCCTTGTGCATGCACCAAACAGGCCTTTAAAGTGCTTACATCCCAAGTACTTTCTCTCATTGCTTTCTTCAACTTCGCTTTTGTTGTTTCTTATTTTCTTATCATGAACTTATAAAGCATCGTTTCATCTTTTGTTTTTGGTTTTGATTTTTTGTGTTGGTTATTGGAAATAGAAGATCAAGGGCATGGTTTGCAAGGCCTTCAAAGTGTACAGGCATTTGAAGCCACGGTCAACGGTGAATGAAACGATTGCCATGGCAATGGAGACGATGGAGACATGTGGTGATGATAAGAGTGCAACTCTTGCAATGCAAGAAGAAGAAGAAGAAGAAGATGAGACAAAGGAGTGGGAGGTGGAGGTGGATTGTGGGGTGTTTATAACCTTCATTTCTCAGCCTCACGGAGGCAACCTTGTCAAGAAAATCAGATTTAGGTACACGTCGATCGTCTTAAAATTCATTATCATCGACATTGTAATCGTTGTTGTTGTTTTCTTCATCTTCTTCTTCATCATGATTATCATTGGCATTTTATGAGGTTTAATTTATAATTTAAATATAAACCATGACTAAGACATATTGAGTATTTTTCACTAGGAGCAGATTATACCTATGTGGTCCAACTCTGCAGAGCACACACATCTAAACTTGCTTATCATTGAGGGCATATTTATGCGGCTACTTTTCCGCAGAAAAACATATAGAAAGTGCTTAATTTTTTACAGGGCTGAAAGTTTCACATTTCAGGGGGCTGCTTTTCAGTGATGAAAAGTGAAAAAATGAACTAGTTTTTGCAAGATTCCACATAAAATTAACCGTTTCCGATGGGTGAGGTTTCTACTTAGTTTTCTGGGTTGGGTCCAGACATTGTTTTCCATGGAATGTATAAAAAAAGGTGTACTAGTTTTCTACAAACCGCATAAACCTGCTCTGGCCCTGAGGATTAGGGGTTAAAAGGACTAATCAGATTATAGTCTCATCCCAACTCATAGGAGGAATCAAGGGGGTAACAATAAGCAAATGAGGCCCCAAGGAGCCACTAGAGATTCACACTCGGGTAAGTACTTTGGTTAAAGGAAAACTTAGTGCATGTTTGTGTTTGTAAAAAGTCCTTTTCCACTTTCCATGAAAAATTAAATCTGAACACCCCTATCGAAAACAGTTTCCTATAGAATTTCAAAGAAGTTAGTTCATTTTTTTCATTTTTGCTTGTGGAAAAAAAGTGACCATACCAAATATGAAACTTTTAGTAATACGAATAATGGTTTTCACTTAAAAGCAGCTTAAATTGCTCAAAATTGAACTGGTCCGATCAAAGGGAAATTATCCAGATTGTTCAAAATAGAATTGGCCCACTCAAAGGAAATTATCCAGATTGGGGGATTTGACTTTAGTTGCCTCGTGTGCCTCACTAACTGCCAACAAAAGATGTGAACCGTGTAATGCATGTTGACATGTCATATTGACATCTCAGAATGGAATTTTGGTTTTTTGCTTAGTTTTGGCAATTTATGTTTCATCTATGCGCATTGCGCATTTAGGTTAGGTTAACACCCTGGACCCTGGACTGCCTTTTTCGGCCCTATTTTACCTTTTAGACTAAGGACACATTTGTGCAGCAATTAAGTTGTTTGTGTAAGTAAATTGAAAATTTCCAATCTGGATATCCTCATAAAAAAATGGGCAAATTTCTTCTCTTTTTCCTCGTCTATGGGGAAAGAGGAATCTAAAACCCTCCCCCAACTTAAAAGATAGGTTTACGAGACGAGTTTCATCTTCCGCGGTGTTACATATATAAGCGGGTCCTAAAGGTCCTGCTTGGTATGGAAAACCTCCAAGCAATACCTTCTTATTACTAAGGGCAACCCCTTAGTAGAAAATGATCTCTTACACTTGACCCTGGTAAATCAAATTCTACAAAAAAGTGTCTCATGTACATCTCAACCTCATATCCTTCATTGCCCCCCCCCCCCGCCGAAGGGGTAGTTCAGTTGGCCTAAGATCACGGTTTGCACCCGGAGGTTATAGGTTCAAAACTGCACTATCACACTGGGGCTAAAGGAGAGTTTATCCGGCTTCCCTTTCGGCCCGGAGGGACTAGTCTAGCCCAAAGGGTTGGGAACCCTCCGATTGCAAACAAAAAAAATTATATATATATAATAAATAAAATATTATATTCAATAAAAAGTTGGTAAATGGGCTAAAGGATCATCAAGCATTTTCCGTATGTTTTCATTTCCTTTTGGTTTTAAAGTTCACATCTATTTTGAATTGGTAAAAGCTAATGGGACCACGATGCAGTCAACATTAACAATGTTTTTTACATTTAAATGTAGATTTGCTATGTTAGGATTTTGAACTGATCTCACTTGTATGTTTCAGTAAAGACCAGTTCAATGGTACTGAAGCAAAGATGTGGTGGATAGATAACTATGACAGGATTACAGAACTCTACAGTGTCGAGAGGACCAATCCACCATGGGAGGTCAGTTATTTTCATCTCAATGCTTGTTGAGCATTTTTGGAGTTAATTTCATATTTCAATAGCTTCTGCTGCTTAATCCCCATTTGATGCAACCTTTGGATGTACCAAAAAAATTGCGAGTTTTACGTTAGTGGATGTAATCCACACCCCCACAACCACAGATTTTTGTATGAACCATATTTTTTGGCCCATATGGTGTTGAGTTTCAGCCTCAATTTAGCCCATGAAAAGAGTTAAATATAAAGCTGCATTTGGTCAGCTAATTTCGTAGCAGTTCTAGAGCAGTGAGATCCAAGAAGAAATGGGCCCCTAATGGATCCCACCAAGAACGATTTACTTTCTTTAAATAGTTTATTAATTTTAGTAATTTGAGATTATAGTAATTTGATTTACTTAGAGATTTTAGAAATCACGAACTAATAGTAGTTTCTTTATTTAGACCATTCCTTTATGATAAATAGAGAGGGATGTTCTGAAAAATTCTTGTGAGTTCCCTTTTGGGGTATTTCTCCTCAGTGATTTTAGGATTTTAAGTCTTAAGGTTGTGAGTTCCCTTTTGGGGTATTTCTCCTAAGTGATTTTAGGATTTTAAGTCTTAAGGTTGTGAGTTCCCTTTTGGGGTATTTTTCCTAAGTGATTTTAGGATTTTAAGTGTTAGGGCTCGATCTCATCGTCGGAAGTATAGATCTCCATCGTTGCCTTCGGTCAACGCTATCAATTTCCTAGCATAATGATGTAAATGGATTGGACCGAGGTAATTTCTTTACAGGTAAAACATATGGCTAGGACAGCTTTGTTATTAAAATTGCAAGCTAACCCCTCTATTTTTTTCTTATTTTTTTTTCCTGTTTAGAGCACCAGTATCTCGACTGAGGATGCCCTTATTGCACCATCATGCTCGCCTGAAGTGAACCCAATCCAAGCCCCCAATTCATGTGACTCTATGCACACTGCAAGGCTGATGCTTTCAACAGAAATTTCTTCTATGGAATCCTTTGCAATGAGTTCGGATAGTGATTTTGAAGATGAATGGGACGAAGAAGATGAACATGAACCGGGGGTCTCATTGACCATAAGGTCCTACAGGGATGGCACTAGGAAGATAAAGCACGTCTATTTTAGGTGAGATTTGTTTATTCTATCATCCATCAACTTTGTTAGCTTAATTTCTTGATACATAGGTGAACATTTAGGGCACGTTTGTGGAGCCTCTTTCCTATGATGAAAGAGGAAAAGTTCTATGGACATGCCACACAAGCCATAAAGTTTTTTGTTCGCGTTGAATTTGGTTCCTAGGACTTTAAGAAATGCATTCCTATCAAATTGTTTAAAATTAAATAAATAAAGATGAACATTTACAAATGGTTATTAAAAAAAATATGGCCTATCGTCAGAAATGAATACTCCGCTGCCACCGTGATTCAAATCCAAGAAAAGTCAGGGTCCTGTAGTCCTATTTAAATCCCGCTACCTCTTTGATATTCCTTCACTTTGTTGGAACCCATTTTACCATCATTTTCTTAAAAAAATAAGGATCTTATATTTAAATCAAATAATTATAAGTGTGGCAATTTGAGTTGTCCATGCTCGACCCTGTATTTGAGCTGGACCAGCTCAGGCCTGACCTTATTTTGGCCTATATTGTGCCGGACTTGGGCTTCAGTTTTTTGCCCATCGGCTTGAGTCAGACATCATAATCTAGCCTAATAGATAAATTGGCTGCGCCTATGCCTTGGATTAAATCTGTTCAATGGCCCGGCTCAGACAGACACAAAGCTCTTTAATTTGAAGTTGGCTAGTCTCCAAATCATGTCCATTTTTTGAATAGTCATACTCAACATGATGACATTTCTATCCCACCATACCATTTGATTGGCATTGATCCAGGTGGGCACCGCAAAGAGGTTCATATATTTGATATTTATATCCAGTTGGTAGCATGATTTTAAATTCTGGTGTTGGTACAAAAAAACTGATTTGTAATATTGATAATAGAGTCCGGATCACCTATTTTAGTTGTCATACATGTTCACTGATTAGTGGACTAATCATACTAAGCCACGTCATCCACAAAACTACGCTCTGGGTTGAAAAACGTGGGTTGTGGATGACATTGCTCACCGTGAGCATATAAAAACTATGATAGGTGTTGTGATCTAGAGCCTAACAAAAGAGATCAATTACGCACAAGAGAACATCAGATTTACGTCGTTTGGCTTTTGGCCTACGTCCACGGAAAAGGCGGAAAAATCAGTATGCAATCAGAATAAAGGTTATACATCCTAGAGACTCTGCGTCTCTATTTATAATATTAGCCACAAACCCTCCTGTTACACCTAAACCCTACTTCTATTCACAGTACAGCTTTGGCAATTCAAGGGCCGGGTTAACCAAGACTTACTAATTTCTAGTGAGCCATACAAATTAACAATAGGTTTTTGGCATGTTGGCAATTTTCTCTTGCTGATGTTCTCACATTTGGATGTCCTAATGGGTCCTGTGATATTGTCACGGTGGAGGGGCCTGCTCTTTTAATGGGCCCTGCCGTTCCTTGTACATCAGATGAGAACGTCTGCATGCAAACAATCCTGCAGGTGAATATTTTGCTGTTGGCCATATGGATTAGATTACATAAAAGTTCATAAAAGTGTTTCTTGAGAATTCAAGAGAAATTGAATAACTTTAGTATTTGTATTTTTTAGAGATTAACAGACTCATTTTGAGTTTGTATCACCCCTGTAAAACTATAAGATGTTATTGTCAATCGAACATTGTTTTTATGCAATTTTAACACATAAGAGTAAATTCTTTAATTTACTTGGATTCATAGACAAGCAGCTGAGATTTTTGTTTGATTTGTAGTGTTAAGTGCATTACTTTCTAAATTGACTGAATGAAAGCCATTATTTTTATTCCTTATACTAGAGTTTTCAATGAAATGTCTCTTTTCATTTTATAAATAATTCATGCATGAACTATGTTAATCGTGAAACCAATAGAATTAATTGTATATCAAGGATGGATCTCATAATGTACAACTCGAAACATTGTTTAATGCACTAGTCACTTGTTTGGATTCACCTAGATTCATGACAATCTAGCAAAATACGTGTTTCCGATCGGCCAGCTAAAAACCTAGTATCTATTGGCCGATGTGGATCATTTATGACCATGGTTGGGACTTTGGGAGCCAAAATCTTGTACCTACATAAACAGTCTTTTATTAGCTTAATTTCTTTTTATCTTAGGTGCTTATTGTAATTTTTTAGTTTCAAGCTAACTTTATTTTGTGCTTTGCAGTCCAGAAAAGTTCAATGAGGTGACAGCAATGGGGTGGTGGGAAGATAATAAGGCCAGAGTATATGATCGATATGTTGTGTTTTATGTATTTTAATTCTCATGTGTTAATTTATCCTTTCTTCTTCTGTACAAAAGCAGTTTTACTTTTACTTCTCATGTGTTAATTTATCCTGAATGGAACCTTTTCTTCTTCTGTACAGAAGCAATTTTACTTTTACTTTTTATTTTAAGCACCCATTTTGTGGAGGAGAAATTAAGAGAGGAGAAAAACTTTTCTGTAAGGCCCATTTGTTACTCCAAATATAATAAATCAATTCACAAGCAAGCATCCAATTTCTGTTTTCATTTTATATCTTTAACTCCCCACCATTTTATCGTTGTTTTGTTTGACAGTTTAGCATGAATTTCTTAGAATTCAATACAAAGCAACATATAGTCCACTAGAACAAATTGTTTTCTATAAAAAGTAAACTTCTCTCCTATGATGTACGGATATTTCAAAATGGATAATGTATCGTGTCGTATTGTATCTGACACTTGACTTTTTCTATGTAAAATCTGTCACTATAATGTCAATGGTGTGTCCCTACCATATTTATGTCATATCTGGACATCATAGCTTATCTCCAGTGAAAGACTTGATGTTCAATTTATTTTGTTTCCTGGCCTTTGCACAGCCCTGGGTCTCTTGTTCAATAAGATTTGCATACTTTGATTTGTTGCAATGTAAATAAGAGTCCATCGGATATTAGGACATATGATATAAGTAATCGATGAAAAAGAAAGGAGAGAAAGTCTCTCCACGTCTTCTTTTGACTTTTCATCGTTGGTTACGAGTTCCTTCAATGTTGAGATCCCTTTCCAGACTTTCAATAATGCTTTATGAAATCAAGAGAACATTGGAAATGTATAGGCAGCTAAGGTGGCTTGGCCCATGTGAGACTCATTTGATGCACACGTGAAGTCTCCAACACGTGCAAGAGAGAGTACCAATTTTAGGAATGTCAAGGTTCCATTTATACCGAGTGAAATCCGGCCCATGAAGCACATGAGAAAAGAGGATTATATGCACACACACGAAGGAGCGGACAAGGTTCCATCTACTTCTCCACTTTATATCATTTCACTCCTTACTTCATATCGATCTGTAATAAAAGGGCTGTCCTAAAGGAATTGTTGAAAGTAGGGCTGCACAGAACCGGACCGGACCGGACCACACCACAAAACCGGACCGGACCGGACCGGATTTGAAAAACCGGTTATATCCGGTCCGGTCCGGTCCGGACCATTTAAAAACCGGTCTGGACCGGACCGGACCGGATTAATAATAAATATTTTTTTAAAATTTTTTTTAATATAAAACTTTAAGTATATAAAATTTCTAAGTCAAATACCATAGTGAAATCGAAGATCTGGCTTCTTACATCTGGAAAAAGAGGTAGGAAATGGGCTGAAAATGAAAAAAAAAAATAAAAACTTAGAAAAAAAAAAAACCTAATGAAACCGGTCTGGACCACTTAAGTGGTCCGGTCCGGTCCGGTCCTCTCATTTAAGCCGGACCGGAAATCCGGTCCAAAAATCGGACCGGATTTCCGGTTGTGCAGCCCTAGTTGAAAGACTCCCAGCAAAGATCATTTCTCACTTATTGATTGGTTAGATTTTTCTAGGCGGGGAAATTTCTAAAAGGTATAAAACTTTTGATTCATTTTTATAGAAGGGGGGTATTCAAATGAGGGATTCCCTCACCATGTGTAGTGAGAGACTCCCTTTTGGGAGAGGTTTCAAGTACAAAAGGGTGTACTCCATTCAAGTACAAAAAGGGTGTACTCCCTTCATGGGGGTTGAGAGTTCAAAATTACCCTGCCACACTAGGGCAATCGAGGATTTACCCGGCTTCCCCTAGGCCTGCCTATAGGGATTAGTCAGCCTAAAGGGTTGGGAGCCTAGGACACCCTCCGTTGTAAATTAAAAAAAAAAAAAAAACTATTGATAGAGGTAGTGTGTGTGAAAAAATTAGATTCCCCATGGCAGAAAAAAAAAGGTGTTTATAAAGTGGGGCCTTTTGGAAAATTACCACATATCATTTCTTGGAAACTTAAATGGAGTTTTCAGTGTCATATCCGATACACTGACATCTTCCATATTGACCAATACATATCAGTCTCCAAAATCTGATTCTGAGCCTCAGCGTGATATGCAATCTATATCTGTATCTCCGATGTATACATATATCTGGCCAATAGAAATAAAATCACACCGATAAGGTCCATATACCAATCAGTATCACCAACATGTCTTATACATAATGTTTTTTCGCCCAGTCAACAGTCCGCTGCTGTTACTCAAACCCTTGCCTATAAAACACTTCGCCCTGTGAATTGACACTAGCTGAATTTGACACACATAAAAATCGTTTCACTGTAGGATTTGATCACACATTTCTGACACTCCACATACCGTTGAATTTAGACAACTTTTTTTTTTTTTTGATAACGTAAGGTTCCTAGCCCTTTGGGCCAGAATAATCCCTACGGGCCCAGGAGAGAAAGCCGGGTCAACACCACACTAATGGATTCTGCTTTGGCTGATTTTAGCCACTACCCATGCAAAGACATTCGATCCCCTCCCACAGCTTGATCACCAGGTGGGCCTCACAGGCTATCATCATCCAAGTTGTCACCCAATAAAGTATCACATAAGGAGAATAACTCATTACTTACTAACAATTGTATGCCATTATTACAGGCTAACAAAATTCAGGGTCTCAAATCAATAAACTATGGTATATATAGCCTAACTGCAGCAAAGCAACATGGCACAACCTTCTGCTCGCTTTCACAATTACAGACAGCATAGAAAATACAAATAAATACAAGGACATAATTTATTTCTTACTTTCCAGCAACAAATAATAAAGGGCCACGGACTAGAGAGAAGATGGTTTCACCAGGAGAGATACACATGATTAGGAAGACTTCTACAGAGTGTAGTGCTGGTTGATGGCATCGATGTCTAGGCCTTTCAGCTTGGCAAAGGACTCCACTTTTCCTTTCAGAGTATGAAGCTCCCTCAACCTACACAATACATGATGGTGAAAATACTGACATGTAAAGTAGCAATGGCATTCATATAAATGAAACTAGGGGAATGATGAGATTGTCCCACAATAAAAAGAGGTGGTAGGGAGGATGACTCTAGTCTCTATCTATGTATGTGCATGTGTGTGCAAGGGTATGTGCTGGGAAAAAATTACTGACCTTGCAATCTCAGCACGCCTTTTAGCCTCTTCGGCCATCAGATTAATGTCTCTGAAAGTATATTTTTCAGTAAATCGCCTGGTCTCCACCGTTTGAAGGCCATGCAGTGTACGCTGCTCACGTGCCCAGGCAACCTCACGTGCCTCCCTACCAAAGTCTTTCTGGGTTGTGAATGCAGTCTGTTGAACAAAAATAGCCCCACCAGAATGTATGTTGTAGAAGAAGATAGATCAAAGAGGATTACTAAGAGCATGAAATTACAGAAAGAAAAGAATTCAAGATTTACTAACCTTCTTATTGAAAACCAGATCCCAGGCTTTTCCAGCAAGTGCATATCGGACGCAGAATTTGAGAGGATCAAGCAGCGTGTAAGTTACAATGCTATAGAGCCAAATAACCCCTGTCCAACCCCAACCAATACTTCTAATTCCAGCAAACTCCCAATTTGCTGTGGCTGATATCACCGTAGCAATCTTCAAGAGAGAAGGAAATCCAGTATGGCTCCAAGTATAAAAACACAAATGGATACAAACTATTTATTGTCCATGTGGTTCTCTTGACTACTAACTAAACATTTACTTGAAATAGGGGAATGCTAGATACGCCCCTCGTTTTCTCTTGGATAAGGTTATGTCAATTATTGCAGTTAGGAAAACCACTGGAACACACAATCCAAGAGCTTAGACATGTAAACCACTGGAAATTGGAAAGACATCACTCTGACGCACATTTAACTGGCACCCATGTGAAAAGAAACATATAGGTATACATGAAACACATATGCACACATGTATTTATACATGCATGTCATGTTTTAACTTCTAACTAAAACTAATGTCTCAAAGAAAATACCATTTGAGCGATGATGAAGGCAACAAGAAGCAGAAGACCTGGTCGTTCAAGGAACGACCATCCTTGAGAGCGCGTCACAAATATTAAGGCCTGACTTATAATGCTCACTTGAAGATAAACAGCAGAAGCCAACCTTTCATTGTTTTCCTTAACAGCAACATCCGTATGTTCTATCTTGTATTTGTTCAAGTCTTTAACATGGAATTTGTCCTGCAAAGAGAGACATGAATAACAATAAGAGTCAGTCACCTGCATGCATTTGTGCATGTGCTTGTGCTTGTGTTTGTGTTTGTGTTTGTGGTGTGCACGCACTTGTGTGTGTTCTGTGCAAAGTGGGGTTACATGTACTTGCACATTCCATGTGAACCCTATGAGATTTAATAAGAAACCTAATGCGCAAGTGATGGATTACCAGTGGTACTTCCAGAAAACCACTAGGTAAGAAATTACACTAAGTTAAAATAAAAGAAGACAATGTAGCACAAAGGCCCAGGACAGGACAAACTTGCATAAGCTTTTTGTTCTACCCCACAAGAAAAGAAATGCTTGTTTTAAGGGAATGATAAAGGAGAACATAAAAGACCATGGTGCCACGAACTGCTTGTGACTGCAATGAGATGCAAAGAGGTATAAATTACTGCGAAAAAACTAGTCTCATGAGCTCCCCAGAAGAAAATAACAGTAGCGAGGGCCAAATAAGTGCCAATGGCAACTCCCGTTGCAAAAATTTCAGTGAGTTTCCAGCTGTCAGGACCTGGAGACGGCTTGACCCTGTCCTTGGAAATTGTCATGATAGTACCTAGAAGCAAGTTAACAAGTTTAGCATACAAAAATAATAATAATAATAATAAAGAAATAAAGAAATATAATTAAAGAAAAGAAAACTAAACCAAATGAATGTGAGGGAAAATACTAAAATAAATGATTTTTTTTTTCAGAAATACAGGACATTCAAGTCAAGATTTGTGCTAACCATCATTGAGAACAGCAATGACAAGAATCATGAAAGGAGGAAAGTCAAACTTCCAGAACAAAGCCAGCAACATAAATCCTAGCTGTTTCAAAGAAAATCAAGGTGTCAAGAGGGATTATTCAATATTGTATAATCATTTCATTCTGTAGTTTTTCTGTGCATTATATTTTAACAGACCCATATACCACCTTTGATAGAGTTTCACATAACTACTTTTTTTTTTCTACTGAAGTGGACAACTCTAATAATAGTGGTGCATGTACGAAAGAAAAAGAAAGGAATCACCTAATTCTGTCATTTAAAAATTACTATGACAAGGAAAAAGAAAAGAAAGGTAAATAAATAGAGTTGACTGCTTACCACAATACGTATCGTGATGGATACAGCATATATCTGTGTGACAAAAGGAATGAAAACTATTAGAATCAATAGTGATGCAACTCCATTTCTCACAAATACATCTTAATCAACTGTAAAGTCGCACATGAAAGGCACACAAATACATTTTAATGTGCACTTGACCTAGATATATGCCACACAAAAAGCGGACCCTAGCACCAGGCACCTGCACCCAGTGGCGGAACTGTGTACAGGCCCGGGGGGGCCCTGGCCCCCCCCAGCCTTTGAAAAAGTTTTTTTTTTTTTTTTTTTTTTTTTTGAAAAAGTCTTTTAAAACACTAAAATGGCCCCCCCTCCTAAGGTTTTTGGATTTTTTTTCTAAGTTAAACCCCACCCCACCCCGGCCCCCACTCCCACTCCCACTCCCAACCCTTTTAACTTTCGAAAACCTCTCCAGACTCCAATCTTAAGCCCTAACCCTCTTCAGCTCTTCCTTCTTTATTTTGTTCGTCTCCTCTTTTTTTCCATTAATCTCTCAACTTCAGTGGTTAAAATTTTACACGCCGTCTTCTCTATGTCCAGCATTTTCAATGAACAAAATCATGGTTGAACTTATAACTATGTCAAAAAGGAAACTTTAAAATATGATAGTTATAATAATTGGTGAAATAAAATTTTATTCAAGTTTTGGCCCCCCCCAAGATAAAATCCTGGCTCCGCCCCTGCCTGCACCACTAATTTCTCAAAGACAAAAGACAGCCTTTCCTCATTTGGGAACAAGCATATTTATTAACTGTGGACAATTATAATGCATCTATGAGATTGCAAACAATTTATGAAGGAATCTACACTAGGAACATTAATGGAACAATTGACTCATTCAATTCTTTGGTCCTTCAAAAGTACAGTGGCAGTTTCCTCCTAACAAATTAGGTCTCTATAGTTTGAGCTGAAATAGTCACGTCCCACGAAGACTCCCACACATAGCAATGCTAAGATAATTGAGAGCATAAAGCAGGATTATTCCCAATAAAATAGAAATCGGAAGCTAAAAGGTAAAAATGGTGAATTACTGTGTAATTTTTCATTCTCTGAAAAATTGCACGACTTGTCAAAACAGCACTAATGATCACACTCAATCCAGGCTCTGTTAGAACTATGTCAGAAGCACTTCGAGCAGCATCTGTTGAATCCGCCACCGCAATTCCAATGTCAGCCCTCTTTAGTGCAGGTGCATCATTGACCCCATCACCAGTCATCCCACAGATGTGCTTTCTATCTTGCAATCTCTGTACAATTTCATACTTATGCTCTGCAAATAAAGACAGTCAGAATGTGTAGGTGATGAATCCTTACATTGACCTTTTTATACAGTGAGAAAAATTCATAGCATTTTCAACATAAAAAGATACATAAAAAGATGAATTACCAGGAAAGACCCCAGCAAAACCATCAGCTTTCTCAATAAGTTCATCAATTGGTAGAGCTGAAACTGACGCATCCTTGTTTTCACCCAACAAAGATGAAGATGGGTACATGTTTGTACCCATTCCCAGCCGACGCCCGGTTTCCTTGGCAATTGCCAATTGATCACCTGTAATGATTGTCATGAGTAGACAGCGAAATGAAACGAATTTGGGTAACACAAAAATCTAAACAAGAACAGCACATATATAATTTAATCCCAATGACCATCATGCACACCTGTAATCATCTTGACACTAACTCCAAGATCTAAAGCTCTTCTAATTGTTTCGGCACTATCATGGCGGGGAGGATCAAACAAAGGAAGAAGGCCAACAAATTCCCATGGCCCTCCAGAACTTTCTTTATTACCAGCAGGTACTTCCTAGAGAAAAGGATACCCCAGTAATTCATCAAGCCAAATAGATTAGAAGCGATTCTATAAGATGAGAAGTTAAAGCTTGAATTACCTGGCGGGCAACTGCAAGAGATCGAAGCCCACGATCAGCAAATTTGTCAATTATTGCATGTACCCGTCGTTCAATATCAGACTTGTTCAATGCTAGATTAAGAATCTGCAGAACAAGCAGTAGAATCAACAGTTTTTAAACCAGAGGCAGAACTAGACCACTTTTTTTTTTTTGAAGGGAAACTTGATATCAAATATTGAAGAATACAAAGAATTAAGAGACATGTACCCTCGACCATGTGAAGGACTATAGTTTTACATGTCTCTCTATCCATTGTAAACTATTGAAAACAATATCATTGTAACAATAAGATCTTTGACTAGGATAACTCTTATTTTGTTTCCCTAATTAAGGGATTGCGATAATTGTAATTACATCTAATTCCCTTATCAAAGGGATTAGAAAGGAATTTTTTGCAATATAAAAGAGAGGGCTCGGTCATAAGCAAGGACCAACCCATTCTCTCCATCTTAATCAATTTCTCTCTAGACTTATATGGTATCAGAGCCAACAGGTCCCGGGTTCGAAACCACGTAGGGCAAAAGTGCCCCATGCTGCGCTGTGTTTGTGCAAGTGCAAGTGTGCAAAGCAAGAAGGCCCCATGCCATGTTGTAGTCTTGTGCTTCGGGCGGGTGTTAAAGCAATTTTCCATTACCAATTAGTTCTGAGATCACTGGCTAGCAACTTTGAGAGACCAAAGACAAAAAAATCATTACATGGACCGCTTTTGGTTGGCCATTTGGCCCAATGGTAAGTCACCCTGGTTAATCTGCCAGATCCTCCATTATCTAAACCATATATATATATATATATATAGAGAGAGAGAGAGAGGAACTTTCTCTCACGCTGGTGCTGTGAAAGCCTCTTACGTGCGATTTTAATCCAGTCCATTTAAAAAACAATGACGGTTAGGATTGAATGCTCTCTCAGTTTCTCTCTTTGTTACATTACTGATTTCTCTCCCCCTTTCTGTCCATTTCTCTTCATTTCTTTCTCTCTCTCATCTATTGCCTCCCCATCTCTCAACCCAAATGAACCCACACATAGCTAAAAAAAGTCAATCTTTTGTCTCTGATTCTCTCTCTCTCTCTCTCAACCCAGTTACAGAAACCAACAGTAACAATCAAAAAGCCTTTGGCACTATCGAATGGGGAATCATTTTTCTATCGAGCAAGCTAGTTTACCACTTAGCCACTGTGCCTCTAATAAAATAATCCCAAGAATTACATAACCTCCTGTGGGCCAACTTGGTTGCACAACAATGGAGGAAGAGGAAGAACCAAACCTGTATGAGAATTAAGGCCAGGCCAAATAGCATATCATGCATAGTTTTGTGATTAAATCCACTGGCAGATGATGTTTGCATCATCGTCAGTTGGCGAACATGAAGAGATTGGATCAGAGATGGGCCATTGCTATGACATAGGAAATGGTCAATAGAATTCTTCCTCGAAAGCAACACAAAGTACCTGTGAAGAACAATAAAGTGAAATACCCTGCAACTTCCTTTTCTCTTTTGTTTGGGCCCATTTTCTTTGTTTTTCAGTCGGACTTCTGTGTTAGCATGGAGAGGAGAGGAAGAGAAAAAGACTGGATAAGCATAGAAACTTAAAAACAAAAAGAGAGAGAACGTGAGAGAGGTACTCAGGTAGAAAGGCGAGAGAATAAAAGGCACCACCGTGAAAGGAGAGGAACAGAGACGTGACTTGGAAGTGAAGGAGAGCAGTGCGAGGGGAGAGAGAAAACCGGGAGGAAATTCGGATTATTTAATACGAACCGTGGCTTTTATGGCCCACCTTTTAAAATAAGTTCAAAATGTTAGTGCTGTCCAATAGGATCATCGAGCGCACGTTAATCCTCCCAGGGCACGAGCACAGGAGACCATTACTCTCTCTCTCTCTCTATATATATATATATATATGACAGCTTTAGTTCCACAACTAAGATGTTTCAAGAGAAGATAATGCAGAAGCTGAATTTCAGTAGGGTGTTGGGTACTTGGGTTTTTCCCCTTGGGGCTGATACAGTGGAAAGTATCTTCCATGTCAACCAAGTAATTATGTTTAGCAGAGGCCACTTAGCATCCAACACAGTTTTTTTATGATTGAATTTGGTCATATTTTACTCTTGACCGACATGGTGGAAAGTGGAAACTATATTTCATAATCAATGAAGACTCTAGTTTGAGCAGGAGGTGAAGGTAAGACAATTTTGCTACAGAAAGGAGGCAAATGCGACCAAACTGATTTTACTGCAGAGACATTTCAAGGCTTTCACAGCACAATAAGTGATCTCTCTCTCTCTCTCTCTCTCTCTCTCTCTCTCTCTCTCTCTCTCTCTCTCTCTCTCTCTCTAAATATATGTAGAGAGGTGCGCTACAAAACTCCCCGGGCGTATTATAAAGCAAAACACCCCGATTTTACCCAATGAAGCTCATCCTCTTTGCTGAGTTAGAGTTGCAACAAATAATACGAAAGCAAAGAATCGGTGTGGCTTCTCATTTTTCTCTTTCTTAAATGGCTAAATAAGAATAAAGGAATCTACATTGTGGCTCAAATCTCTCCTTTTCAACTGTATATTGTAACCAACGAAATATATGCTTCCGTTTTTTTCTCTTTCTTCTAAGATTTGACATGTATGGATAGTCATGGAGTTTCAAAATTTGAATAGATTTTTGATGTGTAAATCATTCACATAGGACCCCATCAGAACAATGGCATGGATTGCCAAGTGTAGGCTAACTTCAGTAATGAGATGGGCTCCAATGTTTGCTGATTGAAAGATGCAAGCAATTACTATATTGCATATTATTTTCAAATCAATATGGGACCTACTAGGCTACTTGTATGTGTGTGCCTAGAAAGCATCTTATTAAATATCCAATGCGGGCCCACTGCAAAAAAAAAAAAAAAAAAAAGACGCTTATGATTGAAAAATAGGCCATTTTAATAGAACAACTTTGTGCATGGCCTACCCAATGTGGGCCCAGTACAAAATATATAAATTACCAAAAAGAGGGCCCCACATCACATAAAGCTCCATCATCTCCTCCGTATAAGTAGTTAATCTCCTTTTTTTAGGTACCCAATTTCCTCCTTAAAACTAGTTGTATTGTAAAGGGGCTCCTATTCTTTTGCTTTGAGCATGTGACGTGGCATTATTTCATTGAATAAGGAAAAGGGGCAAAAACGCCCCTTTCAAAATGGGGAGTTTTAGAGAAGAGGTGCTCCTATGAGAGCATCTCTCACCTTACTATGAGAGATACGGTGGGGGGCCTCACATTTAAGTTGTTGGCATTGGATATGGATGTGAGGGCCCCGACCTTATCTCTCATAGTAAGGTGAAAGCATCTCTCC
Organism: Cinnamomum chago; assembly: GCA_038049695.1. NCBI lineage: Eukaryota > Viridiplantae > Streptophyta > Magnoliopsida > Laurales > Lauraceae > Cinnamomum > Cinnamomum chago. Next base: position 115,104,262 of record CP142453.1, on the reverse strand, counting down.
CTACCTATCTCTCATAGTAAGGTGAAAGCATCTCTCCCTACCTATCTCTCATAGTAAGGTGAAAGCATCTCTCCCTACCTGGGGCCCACCCATCATGGCCAACATGGGGATCAAAAGATCTAGGTAGAACCACCCCAAATATGAAATTTCAAGTCAATCCAATCATGTTTACCTCTTGATGTGTGGCCCACAAGTTTAACGGTTTTAAATAAAAATATCGAACTTGATTCCGGTCCATGTGGATCGGTGTAAACCCCACGGAAACCATGACATATGTCGATGGTCCATTCGGATTGATTACATGGTGGGCCCCCCACTCCGTCTCTCGCATGGTATCTCTGTGCAAAACAGATGCACAGGACATTAAACTTAAGGCATACACAGGAAATCTCCCATACCTGCTCAGGTGCTCCTTTGCTCACTCTATGCATTTTACCAGCACCATCCAAGTATGTCAATGCAGTTCTCTTGTCAGTTGGGTTGAAGGGAAGGAAGTGAACCTCTCGAATTCCCGCTCGTGCCTTCCAATATATTATATAACATCTCAAAAAAGTTATAGAAAAAAAAAAAGGAAAACTAGGAATTGCACACGCAGACAAAAATCTATCCTCAAGTTGAAGACAAGGAAAACAAAGGCAACTTGCCTATAGCTTTAAAATTTATTGATATACATTACCTCCTTAGGGTCAGACAACATGGAAACAATTGCAGTGTCAATAGCATCCTGATTCTCCAGTCTTGAAGCTCTTGCAGCCATCAATACAACTGTATCCTTGTCAACATCCTTAGCAAAAACCTACAATGACATGGATGGCATCAAAATCTTGCTCAAAAGATGCTCCAAAATTATTTATTAGCAGTCTACTAGATAATTATCCACTTTCACAAATTATGAGGGGTACTCCTGTGCGAGACAGCTGCTGCCTGTTGGGCCCCACCTAGGCCCCACAGATCATGGGAGAGGTGGTGATTGAAAGATCCTGGTGGGACAACCCTATATATGAGATTTCAACTAAATTCAATGATCCTAACCTCTTGATCTGTGGTCCACAAGTTTAACAACTTTAAATTATAATAATAAAAAGTTCGCATTCAATCCAACGGTCCAGCTGGATAGGATCTGTGATAAATTGGGGGCCGGATCCTTTCGGGTTGATCATAAGGTTGGCCCCAAATGTTGTCTCGCACAATAAGACGATGCAAGAGGAATGCAAAGGAGCAAATGCCTATATAAGGCCCTGCTCAAGTGCAGATGTCTCACACAAAATATTGTGTGAACTAGCCTTTAGGACCCACCTGGGCCCCACCAATCATGGGAGATGTGGGGGATTAAAGGATTTGGATGTGACCTACCTGTGCGCAAAATTTCAAGTCCGTTCCATCATCCTAACCCCTTGATTTATGGCCATAACGGTTTTAGAATGAATATAAAAAAATATTTATTTCAATCCAACAGAGTCTATTCAGATCGATGTGAGGATTCCTTTTTTTTTTTTTTCGGCGGGGTGGGGTGGGGGGTTAGTAGCATGTGATGGGGTTGGATTGATCACAGGGGGCCCACCTGTCTCACATGGCACGGGGCATTCCTACCTAAACAAAACCCATATTTTATTTGAGACCTATGGGCATATAAAATATCAGCCCCATTAGATCATCTTATCCCTTTGATCTATTGTTCTCAAGCTTAATGGGTTTAGAAGGCATCATTTTATTTGATTTTAATAAAAAAATCAGTAACAGTTTATTTTATGATGGAGAGTGTCCCAGCCCTTTGGGCCGGACTAATCCCTACTGGCCCAGGGGGAGCTGGGTAATCCCCTGTGGCCCCAGTGTGGTAGTGCAATTTAGAACCCTCAACCTTTGAGAGGAGCAAACCGTGGTCCTAGGCCAACTAAGTTACCCCTCGGGGTTAAAAAAAATCAGCAACAGTTGAATGAGTGTCGTCAAATTTTGGGTTTGTGCCAATTCATTGCAGGTGGTTGTGAGTGCGAGAGGATTGAATTGATCATGGGGTCCCATGTGCTAAAAGGAGGGTGATCGCAGATGGTGCTCATTTAAGGATGCTCACCTGGGGGTTTCTCTATAAATGGAGCGGTCCTGTGTGGATGTTGTGGGGCCCACCTGGGGATCCACCAAACATGGACAAGGTCGGGGAACGAGATATCCAAATGAGATCAGTCCATATAAAAAATTTCAAGCCAACCTCATCATCCTAACCCCTTGATTTGTGGCTCTCAAGTTTAACGGTTTTAGGAGACACATACTTTTTCTTATTTTAATTCAAAAGTCCAGTCCATTTGAATTGGTATAAAGCCCACTGAATTTGTAAAGTGCAAGAGGGCCGGTTTGGGTGATTGGATTGGATTGATCATCTTTTTTTTTCGATTGGTAGCAAGACCTAAACCCACAACCTCAAAGTTGTAATAGTTCCCCTATGCCCCAGGTTCTTGTCAATATACTGCATTATTCAATCTATGACATTGTTCACATACATCTAAAACCAGGCAAATATAGTTTAAAAGGCAGGTTATTTTACTCTACATATGGTCTAGTGTAATGCCATGTAAATTCTGAACGAAGAGAGACCACAAGTACAACCTCAATCATATTTTTATCCACTGTAAGCTTGTTAAGAGTTAATGTTCCCGTTTTATCACTGCATAGCACGTCCATGCCAGCCATTTCCTCAATAGCAGTCATTCTCTTTGTTATGGCACCCTGCAAAATAGGATTATAGAAAATATTTGATACTTGCATTAAGTAAGAAATACATCCACTTTACTGGCAACTTTGAAGAGCAGTTGAATACACAGCGGTTAAGCAAATCCAAAAACAGTCCACAAATATGAGTCTACAAACCTGCTGAGACAAGCGATGTGATCCAATGGCCATCGTAACAGAGAGAACAGTTGGCATTGCAATTGGAATCCCACCAATTAGCAGCACAAGAAGGTTATCAATACCAACACGATACGCCCTCCCATGGACACCATATATCACTATAATTTCAATAACCATACCAATGGCAATTGAGCAAATACAAAAATTCCCAATTGAAGTTAAGACCTGAAAACATAAAAAAATCTCAATAAATGCCAAGTGGCAAATTCTTTCAAGCTACAGCATAATAGGGATCTACATATCATAAAAAATGCTAACCCACTCGTTAGCATCATGGTTGTGTGGCAATGCTAAGTTGGTGTGCATGAGAATGTTTTCAAACTGTTGATCTTCCCTAACATCAGACAGGAAACGAAAAATAAAAATAGATCTATAAATCTAACCTGCTGAAAATGCCCAACATGAGTGGTAGTGTCAACAAGATGCGCTGCTTTCCCAAAGAAAGTGTGGACTCCTGTGGCAATAACAACTGCTTCAAGCTCACCTTGCTTGCACGTAGAGCCTGAGTACACTCCATCACCAGGACTCTTGGTTACTGGCAGGGATTCTCCGGTAAGAGCAGACTGGCAAGTCACATTTTGATATGTCAAATTGGAGTGTCTTTTTATGGGCATTGGATTTCACAAAATGAATATATATATATATATATATAGAAATATTCATGTGCTTCTATCCCTCACCATATTATGGTGAGGGACAACTAGAGGTGTCAAACGGGCCGCAGATTTCGTGGCCCGGCCATGCCACGGGCTATGCCGAGGCCAAGGAGGTGGCCCGGCATGGCCCGCCGGCATGGCACGGCACAGGCTGAGCCTGAGTCGTGCTGGGCCGTGCCATGCCTATCGTGCCATGCGCTTCGTGTGGTTCCTATCTTTTCGGCTTAAAAAACAAAGGTCCTACACTAAAAAAAATTAAAAGATACACACAAAGAAGAGTATGGCACACAAATTTAAATGGTTTAGTCAAATTCAACCTACTCCATTGAGATGAGAACCATTTGGATCTTTTCTATTTGAATATTTTTCAATAGGATTACCTTCAAAACCTTTACAATTTTTTTGGATAGTAAAAAAATAAAAATATTAAAAGACTATATTTTTTATATTTACACAAAAAATATCAAATATGCCATGCCGTGCCGTGTTGTGCGCAATCGGGATAGCCATGCCAGGCACCTCGGCCCTGCACGGCCCTTGCCGTGGGTCGTGTCGTTGACCAAGCCGTGCCATGCCATGGGCCGTTGACTCCCTGCAGGGCCGTGCCATTTGACAGCTCTAGGGACAACATAGTGGGGCCGACTTTATGATACATCCGAACCATCTACATACATTAGACCTCCTTAAGTACACTAGATTCATCGAGTTCTCACCTATCCAAATGGATTGGACCATTTGATCGAAGGTCAAGTTTTTTTTCTTTAATGTAAAGTCGTTAAATTTATGGGCCACAGATGAAGGGGTCAGAGGCATGGAATTCACCCCAAACTTGATATTTGGGCCCATCCAAGATGTCTCTTTCCATCCCCCCCAAGTTCCACGATCAGTGGGGCCCTCCGTGGGCTCCATTAAGTTTGTCCCTCACCATATGGTGAGGGAAGGATAGACATGAATATATATATATATATGGGAGATGCTCCTATGAGAGATATGAGAGATTGGGTGGGGGGCCCTCACATCCATATCCAATGCCAACAACTTAAATGTGAAGACCCCCACCCTATCTCTCATAGTAAGGAGAGAGGTGCTCTCATAGGAGCATCTCCGTGTATATATATGTATATATATAATCCTAATTCCTAAGCACACCTTTTTTTGTGCACACCCATGCACACCTCATAGTGGGGCCCACCTGATGACCCATCCGAATGGACCACACTCCCCCACCCTCTCTCGAATTACACGGGTCCCATTCTTTACACAATTACACCCATCCGAATGGCCTGTACCACTGAATCAACGGGTCAATTTTTAAAGGGCTGCAACTTGGTTGGTTTTTTATGAAGGGGTTTGGATGATATGATGGGCCCCATATTATGTATATAGGTAGGCTCCAACCGGATGAAGAGATCTACCCAGTCCCATCCCAAAGTGAGGCCCTAGGTGGGCCCCACAGTGAGGTGTGCATGGAAGATTCCATGCACAGTGCACTGGATATATATAGTCCTATATATGCTGCATAAACCATATATATATATATATATATTCATGTTCTACTAAGAGTTACTCTGATGGATTGTGCGAAAGGTAAAAATCTAAGCCCTTTGTGGGACCCTTTCGGATACATGCCAATTATGGGAGGAATGTCTAATAGAAAGGTCTCATTGTGGATATCATTATGGGTATTGATCATCCAAATCAATGATATAGGTGCCTTAACGTTTAACAGTTTCTTAAGTTACATTTATTATGAAATTTAGTCCAACGATGGGTATAATTCAAATGATTGTTAATTCATGGGTGGTTAGTGAGTGTGATGGTCTGATGGGGTTGGATTTGTCATAAGGGTTTCCATGTGATGGCAAAAAAGTTATATCTCATGCAATCTGAGAGGTACCTCTTCGCAAAACATGATAATATATAGGGGCCCATATAGGAGAAACCTCCACCGAGAACCGGTACTCACGACAAGGTAAGCATTGTGTGCCTAAACTCCTAGTGGGGTCCACCTTATCCATTTGAGTGTACCATAAAGCAAGGACTCCTTGATGTCATCTATCACAAGCTTGGCACTCATCCAAACGGACTGGACTGTTGGATCGACTAAGTCTCAATTTGGACGGTGAAAACTTATTGGCTGTTGGTTTAGTGATTATGATGATGATTCGACCCTCTATCACCATACGCATTTAAGTGGGAAGGAGACCTTTAGATCCCCAAGTTCTTCTTCAAGTGGGACCCCACAAGAAAGTATTGTCAGCAGCGGTGCTTAGTATAGAGGGGATATAGATATAATGGGAAATGCTCCTATGAAAGTAACTCTCACACTACTACGAGATTAGGGAGAACCATTGGATTTAGGCTGTTGCCATTGGATATGGATCCAACGGGTCCCTCTACTCTGATAGTAGTGTGAGATTTACTCTCATAGGAGCATATATAAATATAAATATAGGGAGATGCTCTTGTGAGAGTTACTCTCACAATACCGTAAGAGTAACTCTCACAGGAGCATTACATATATATATGGGAGATGCTCATGTGAGAGTATGAGGTGGGGGCCCTCACATTTAGGCTATTGGCATTGGATATGAAAGTAACTCTCACACTACTATGAGAGTAGGGAGAACCATTGGATTTAGGCTGTTGCCATTGGATATGGATCCAATAGGTCCCTCTACTCTAATAGTAGTGTGAGATTTACTCTCATAAGAGCATATATATATATATATATATATATATGCTCTTGTGAGAGTTACTCTCACAAGTAACTCTCAAATGAGCATTACATATATATGGGAGATGCTCATGTGATAGTATGGGGTGGGGGCCCTCACATTTAGGCTGTTGGCATTGGATATGGATGTAAGGGACATAGATTTATGGAAATCCCCAAGTGACCACCTTTATATGAGCGCCATTTGTGAGCACCCTCTTTTAGCATGTGGGACCCCTATGATCAATCCAACCCCCTCACACTTACTATCACCCCCACCCCCCTCCCTTCCTTCGACACTCATCCACTGTTACTCTCCACAGGGGGTTAAACTAAAGTAAAACGATACCTTCTAAAACCATTAAACTTGAGGGGCATGGATCAAAGTGATAAAGTGAACTAATGGGGTTGATATTTTGTATATCCTCATTTCGATCTTTTGATCCCCCACATCCCCCATTATTACAAATAATGCATTTATGGCAACATAATAGAGATTTTTATTCACTGTATTTCAATATTTCATTTGGTCCTTTCAATATTTAATTTAAGTGTATTTATTTATTCACTTAATTGCTTGTGGAATCAGGCTCCAGAAAAATAACAACAGTAACCCATCCTGGCCCCAACATAATATGTTAAAATGACACTGATGTATACTTGTTTTGACTCAAACTAGCCGTCGGAAAAAAAAATTGCCAAACCATAATTTGGATTTCAGATAAAAACTAACACTTGGTGTCTTGGTCAACTGTAGTTAGATGGGAAAAAGGTTATAAAATGATCAAGAAAGAAAAAAAAATGTTGTGGAACGCGTATTGGCCCAAAATGATAAATAGTGATTGCAGCGACATGCATCGGTTATCAGCATGAATTTAAATTGAGATTAAAAATCTAAAAGAATATAAAAAAAAACTTAGAATATTAGAAAAAGGTTAGCTTTAATGTTTATTTTCATTAGTGACTAAAATATACAGGAGTATCAAACCCTTCATTGACATATAGGACCAGTATTGTTGTGTTAATTAAAAATTAGAATGCTGATGTCTTTGTTCACCTATATTCATGTTGCTTAATTATAGCACGACATAATAAAATGTTATTAGTCCAAAGATCATTATTTATATTTATTGTGTAAATAATAAGGAGTACCACGACACAATCAATCATGTGCTATGTTTTTATTTTTTATTTATTTTTTTGACAAAAGGTATCCCCGTGGTATTTGACCCGACAAGAATAAATCCCGTTAATCATGTACTATGTAGTATGCATTACATTAGTACTTACATAGTACTTGTTACTAATTTAATAGTTACTACTAATTACGTAGAAGTTAGTGCTTACTATTTGTTAGTTAATAACTACATGTAGATCTACCATCTAAGGGATTGATCTATGAAACATATAGAATTAGGAGGTAAAAACTTAAAAAATAAAGTCTTTGTAAGCAAAGTTTAAAGAAATAACTTCTAAATTTTCAAAAAATGATGGATATTTATGAGAAAAACTCAAAAATGAAAAAACTCGCAAATGGCCCAAATAATGCATGGAAGAATAAATCTATACTCCAAACATGCATCATGAATAAGTTTGAGATCATTCTTTCCAAAAATAAATGAAATATCTAAAAGATCTGCTTAAATTTGGACTTTTCTTGCTTTAAAGGAAAGCTCTCAAGCTACAGATGGTGTGCATAGCTTCGATGCTTCAACATAAAATACTTTTCATTTTTAAAAAAATAGAAAGGCACAAAACTCTCATAACAATCTTTCCCGACAGAAAAATGCAGAAAAGAGAGGCTTTTGACTTTAAAAGGAGTCAATTTATTAGTGGACACGATAAATATCGGCCGACATTTTGGTCCATGGGGATGATGATGGCTGTCAGACATGAAGACACACATGGCTCGATACTTATAATAGATCCTTATTACTTTTTTTTTCTTGTGCTAACAATAAAACAGTGCATCAAAAATAGTGTCTATGATACGGTTTTAAATTTAAGGGGCTTTAACATGCTAAACCTATTTAAATTAGAGGAAGAATGACTATCATGTGACTAGGGTACCTGATCAATTTTTAAAGGATCTCCCTCGAGAAGTCGTGCATCAGCAGGAATAATGTCACCAAGTTTGATACTAATTATGTCTCCTGGAACCAGTACAGAAGCATCCTCCTCGCTCCAGCTCCCATCTCGTAGGACCTGATATGAGTCCAAAGATGCTTTCACTACCACCCACACACACACACACACAGAGATGAATGGTCAAGTTAAAGCTGCAATGAAGTTACCTTGGCTTTGGGAGCCAGACGAGCCATGAGGGCAGCAGCTGCATTTCCAGCATTATTTTCCTCGATAAAACTAATGGTGGAATTGATAAGCAGTAATGCCAAGATACCCACAAAGTCATGATAATCTGTAGGCTTTCCCTGCAAAGTAAAAGTTTTTCCTTAAGATCAGGATAGGAAGCTTCTGACAAATTGCATCAGTAGTCAAAACATAAATATTAGTGAACAAGAGAAGCGGAAAGATTAGAATTTACCCCTCCATGTGCAAGACCTATGGCCATGATAGCTGCGGCTTCCATGACCCATGATAGGGGATTCCACATAAATCCCAAGAACTTTAAGATTTTACTTTCCTATGAAAGATATGGTATTTTTCAAGAGTCGTGCAGAAGTAAAAAAGTACGCATTACAAAGAAATATATAGACATAAGAGTCACTTAAAGATCATTTATATGACAAACCTGTTTCTCTTCAAGCTTGTTGTGTCCAAATACTTGTAACCGTTTTAGAACTGCATCAGAGCTCAGACCTTCTCGAGTACATTTAAGACTTTTGAAAACTTCTTCAAGGGGGATGTTTTCCTGCAGAGATTAGTTGACTTAGCAAGAAGTTATAAGCACACAATGGCCCATGCTATTGTTTTGTGCAAAAGTAAGCACTGTCCAAAACTGAAACCCGATGATTTTGAACTACACTAGTGCATTTTTTTTTTTATTGGTAATGGGACTTGAACTACAATAAGACATTATGACTAGGAATATGAACTAAAAAACAATACATGTGGCATCATCCTAGAAAACATGACCCATCAATGCTTCAAAAGACACTTCAATTGTTGTGTTTGCTCCACATGTTATCTACCACTGTACTTCTGATAACTGAATTCTCAAGTAGAAGACTTTTTAGTTTAAACAGAAGAAGAAGAATACAGGAAAATTGAGAAGTTTTGACTGCAGCTGCTCGACTTAGAAGGAAGAGAGTACCACCACCGCCGGATTTTACGCGTGGTGTGTGTGTGTGTGTAATCCCTTTACCATCCTTGATCCTGAAGCCTTAATGTCCACATCATATTATGGCTAATCAACCTGATATTTCATCCATCCTTTATCCAAGGCACAGAGATTCCCATCTCCCCAATCCCCAATGATTAAAATGCCCCCTAAAATGTTATTAATGAAAAAAGAATAGTTATGCAATAATATAAATTATGTCTAATTCTGGCATAACATTATATATATATATATATAATATGAGCAAGGCTCTCCTAAGCTCAAGCTTAGGATAAGGTAAGCTCAAGCATGTGGTGGGGCCCACCTGGGGACCCACATGGGGATGGGGATGGGGGGATTCCAAGGATTCCCTTAGACCCTCCTCTTTGCAAAAAATCAGCATCAACCATGGTTTCTATCATCTCCTTCTGGACCCCAAAAGTTTTAATGGTCAGCAGTCCATTCGGATCGGTACACAGTCGATCCAACGGTCCAGTAAATTCGGATCTTACCGAAAGTTGGTGGACACGTGCAATTCAGGGGGGGTCGTGTGCTTGGTCCATTTGGATGGACCAAGGGTGAACCCCACAAGCGTGAGCTTATGGAATTTTATCCTAAGCTTTAGCGTATGAGAGCCTTGCCCTATATATATATACATATATATATAGGGGAATGTTCATATGCATCCATGGTGAGGGATGCTTCCATAAATGGGGGGTTTCAAGTACAAAAGGGGGATTTCAAGTACATAGGGTGTACTTGAAACCCCCCATTTATGGAAGCATCCCTCACCCTATGGTGAGGGATGGATGCATAGGGAATGTTCATATGCATCCATCCCTTACCATAGGGTGAGGGACACTTCCCTTTTTACACATGAAGACAAGGAAGTGTACCTCACTCTATGTACTTGAAAAGTAACTTTTGTACTTGAAAATTTCCAATTATGGAAGTGTCCCTCACCCTATGGTGAGGGATAGATGCACTTGAAACTTCCCCTATATATATATATATAGGAAAGTTCTCAAAAACGCCCCTTTCTCCACCCCTCTTTTTCCCCTTTTTTTTTTTTTTGGGTCATGGGGACCATGTTGAGTCAATCTAGTCTTTTCAAACACACTACCCCTCATGAATAGTCAAAAGTCTGAGTTTGACACTCATCCAACTTTTCCTCAACATTAAATTGAAATCATAATAAAGTGATGCATTTAAACCATTTAATTTTAGGGTCATTGATCAAAAGGTTAGGATGATCTTATGAACTCAAGATGTTGCATATAGGTAGGCCTCATATGGATCTTTTCATCCAATGGACTTTCATGATTATCATGCATCCCAGTGGACCCAACTAGGAGTGGCATTTTCTCCTTTCAAAAATGCTCGGGCGCTGTGTAGCGCTCCCCGTGTATGTCTGTATGTATATAAATGTTATAAAAGCAGAATATGTCTTTGATTTTAAAAAAACCCAAAGTCTACCAAGTTATGACCAGGAATGGAAGTGAAAACTCCATCAACACACCATGAGAGAGAGATGGTTTTCCCCTAACACAAAATGATATGACATGTCGGCAAGCCAAACTGCTGAAGATGCCTGGTTTGGTTAGACAAGTGTTTAAATGGCGACGTACCAGATCAACCGCTTCCTTGTTGATTGCTTCAACTGATTTGTCATCCATGTTGGGTCTCCTTAAGCCTCAACCCACCTGGAAACTTGTTAAGAAAGAATCTGCAGGGAGGGACAAGACAACAGTCTGTAGCCTATAAATATTTCCTGTTGCATCATGAAAAATATATATACATACACACAACAAGAGCCACGCTTGCATATTGGAATTGAAAGATAAAAACAGGGACAGAGAAGCTCTCGAAATCAGGTAGTGTTGTTATTGCTACTTGCATCATCATAAATCCACCCACAAACACACACATCAATGACTTCAAAAGAAGCTCAGCAGAAATAACTACAATATATATATTTCTTACACCAATGCAGCTCTGAATTGATGGAAAGTTCACATTTTTACCAACTACACTACTTTTTTTTGAAGTGAACCATGTGTGATCTAGAAATCAGCATTCAAATGATCAACTTGAGTTTCAAATTCATACCTCCAAGCACTCGAGCGTTTTGAGATTTCCTTCGAATACTTCCACGGAGCCCTAGAAAAGGGGCGAGGGAATATCTTCGGATTCTCAGAGAGATGGAGCGAGCGAATATGAGGAATGTCCAGATGCGAGGATAAATAAGGAGCGAGAACGCGAGTTGCCATCGAATCAGATGCAGGAGATAACAAGAAAAAGGATTAAAAAAAGGAGGGAGTAGTGAATGCAAGGAAGGACATGTGCTGGGAGGAGGAAGGTCCATTTGGAAGAAGACGAAACCCTAGCTTTTGCAGCTCCGCCGGCTCTGTAGCTGAAGGGGATTCCTGTTACAAGAAACGGTTGAATGCATCTTTCTTCCCTTCAAATCCAATATATAAAATGTATCTTAGCTTTGAAGCCCGGACGGCTCCGCCTGTAGGCTGTAGCACACAAAAATACAAGAATGTGAGGGCAGTCAAACGAAAGGGCCGGATGCCACATGACAGGATTTCTGCTATGGATGTATTAATTTGTAAACGGGTGTCTGATCCTACTGTTTTTTATTCCTAGGTTTTGAGCCCTAAAAAGATCGGTTTTGAACCTGTTTTAGATCTCAATTTATAAATGAAGTAGTCCAGGTCTGAAATTCAATTTAGATTCCCATTGATAAAAAAATAAAGCCTGGTCTGGTTTTAGATTCACATGTCTTTTCACCCGCGGGCTCGGGACTTAATATGCGAGTCTTTAATGTTGTAAACTGTAGTTCAAAATTAACTTTATTTAGACATTTTTGTTTTTTGAATATCAGAGGTAATAAACATAATGCACCATTATAAGTTGAGTGATGCATTTATTTTAAGCAAATAATAAAATATAAAAGTATGAAATAGAAGTCTGAACGTATTTTAGTACTTGATCGGGTTCCGACTTGTAAAAAAAAGAAATCAGGTTTGGAACATGTTTTAGGTTCCAATTCACAAATAGGTTTGGGTGTGGAACCCGTTTGTGGTTCCAATTGATAAACAAGTTCAGTATCGGATCCATCATTTAGAAGAGGGTCTAGTTTGGGTCCAACCTAACATGTTTTAGGTTCCAATTCATAAATAGGTTTGGGTGTGGAACCCGTTTGTAGTTCCAATGGATAAACAAGTTCGGTATCGGATCCATCATTTAGAAGAGGGTCTAGTTTGGGTCCAACCTAGAACCGATCGGCTTACATCCCTAACCACAACTGAGTTGTCCTTGTAAAGAATGACAGTGGCTCAGGGTTTAAAATGGACTCGGGGAAAGTTTTATTTTCTTAACCTCGACCTGAGTTGGATAGGCGGGTTTTGCATGTGCTTCTCTCGCCCTACCCTGATTGGATTTTGTACATACAATATCATTGGCACAAGTAGTTATAGGCAAAGATATTCACTGCACAGGTTGTTTATTCAAATCTTTTCCTTTAAAAAAATCATATTTTTAAATAAAAATCAACACTAATGAACCTGACTTGACCTGTAACTAGGGGTGTATGGGGATTGGATTGGTGCGAATTGGGCCAAATCCGTCACCAATCCGTTACCTACAGATTGACAGATTTGGAATCCATCACAAATCCGTGGCTGTTAAAATCCGATCCAATCCAAACCGTGGATGACCAGATGGGATCGAAATAATCTGTTCAATCTAATGTTAAAAGAAAAATATCAAACATTTTATAAAAAAAATTACATCTTGACCTCTTAATTTTTTTTCCTTATTTTAACTTTAGACATCTTAATTTATATTTAAACCATTTATTTTTTTTTATATTTAATGTCAATGGATTGGATCGAATTGAATCCGCGGATTGATGGTGAAATCCACAACCGATCCGTTGATAACAGATTACAAAATTTTCAATCCGTCACCAATCCATTTATCTTTGGATCGGATCGGATTTATAGATCGACGGATTTTTTGTACACCCCTACTTGTAGCCGTAATGGAATGGGTTTGATATCAAACACTGCAAAATTGTCATGGGCCGGGTAAGGGATAAAGAAGTGTGCATGCAAATCGAGTTTGGTTCGGGTCAGCATAAGGTTGACACCAACCCGTGGCCATCCCAAATTAATATACTACTGTCAATATATACATGGGAGATGTTTGTATGAGAGATAGGGTGGAAGCTCTCATCTTTAATTTGTTACGAGAATATAAAATATGGTTACTGCAAATTGTTACAACCAAGCCAATAGAGGCCCCATATGTTCAGGTTCACAATTAACAGCGCGCGTGAATGAGGAATGTGAAGTGGTTGGAATCACAGATGACAGGCCAATAGAAAGCCTCCTGAATATGGCTTGCCCTTCAGAAAGTTTCCATGGATTCTCAACACATTTTCTACATGAAAATGCACGAACATCAAAAGTGTTTTTCAAGAAACCAAAACCAAAACCTTGCATTTCTAATTTTTTTAAATTCCCAACGGATCAGGCAAATGTGCGTTCAAGAACTATTAATGGTTAGAGAGTCGAAGTCCTGCCTTCCTTAAAATGACAACAATGAGTGTTAAAAATTACTCATATCTGGTTGATTTTTATTATAAACTGTAGTACTTCTGAATCCCACTTTTGAAAAGAGATACGAATGCCTGAAAA